>JAHREE010000169.1:4285841-4320288 GCA_033628505.1 Tringa tobata | reverse complement strand
AGAATTCTACTTCTCAAAATGACAAGAAGATATCACAAATTTACTCAGAGCTCTCCCTCCCAACTGACAAGAAGACATAAAGAAGATACAAAAAAAATTATTAAATTGTCCTCTCTCTGTTACCTCCACCAGAGAAGTCTGGCATCAGTTCATACTGAGGGATTATACTTCTCTTCCAAAGGAACTGTGGTGGCCATGGTTGATTTGTTACTATGAAGGGTACCCTGAGCAGTCACACTGCAATTTAAAAGCCAAATTCACAAGGCTTGAGACTCCAGATCAAGCACCTGTGTCCCACAGCAAAGGGGCACCTCTTCTGCCACTGCTCACATTTGTCCCCCCATTTTCTGAATTGACATAGAACATTTTGTATGCAAACTTCTTCCCCCTCCCCCCAGTTCCTGTCAGCAATTTCAAGTAAATCAAATTCATCAATCATAATAGCTGCATCAGAGTCACTGATGAATACAAAAAAGTATTGCAAATTTTGCAGAGATGTTTGGCATGTTGTTATGAATAGGAAGATTTTCTTCTAAAAATCAGTGGTTGCTAATACATAGATAATAATATGAAATGTGGAGATCAGTCAAGTTTCAAAGCCAACCTCAAAATAAAGAGAGGATTTATATTATCTGGGGACCCTGATCTCATGGTTGTTATTGGCAAATGCAAAATTTTCCTCAGTATTTATTTGGCAAACCAAAAAGGTCACGGCACCGAGAGTCCTAAACCAAAAGAATTGCCTGGAAAAGAAAAACTGAAGGAATTGTGCAATTCACTCTATATTTCGAAAAAACCCAAACCCCAAATCACAAGCCATTAAACTCCATATACATCCATCTGCACTTGATCTTACATATAATTAAGGCAATTAGAAATTCACATAATCTTTGCTAGCAATCATTTTTTGGTTTTTATTTACCTTTGATTTTGCCGGTCTAGATGACCATGTATTGTCCTTGTGCTGAATCCCAAAGTGTTTCTGGACAATAACCTGAACCCAAAGAATCAGAAAAGCAAAAGTAATTTCTAAGGTTGTTAACAAAAAGATGGGCCACAGGAAAATGCAGCAAAAGTTTTATGTCCTTCTAATGGTTTGACCAGACAAAACACAGCCTTGCCCACCTTTAATCAGCTGTAAAAGCTTTGATGTTAACCTGAGAGCAGGTATGAGAGAAGGCAAGAAGTTTTTGTTTGATTGTAAGCAACTCTTTTCCGTTCTCAGTCTAAATTCTGTTTGCTTCTCACAAATACAAGTCCTTTTATGCTTCTGGAACAAAAACTTGAAGCTATTAGCTATTGGGACAAGTACTTTGGATGTTAAATGCCCAGTTCAAATTTTTGTAGGTGATTAGAGGTGAAAAGTAGGTAGCATACGAACGTAAAACAAAGGCAGATGGACTGCTGAGAATTAATGATGAGTAGAGTTGCTTAATGATGAACTCATGCTAAGTTATAGTCAGGACAACAATTGATTCCTCTTAGGTTCTTCCCTGAAGGCTCTATCTATCAAATGTAGCCTCTCCAAGCTACTTGACAAAACTGCTTGTGGCATAAAGATTTTCTTTCATGTTTATCACTGAGAAACTAATCGATCACTTGACAAATACTACCAGCTGTTATTCCACCTTCAAGTTTTTAATGAATCAAAAGTTGTCCACGTTGACCAGTATGACCTTTACCTTGTGTGCATGTGATCTGTGCTGAAATAGGTTTATAAATGTCAGCACTTATTCCTGCTTAAAATCTAAAGTGTTCAAATTATTTTAGAAATAATCTGTCTCTAAATGATACAGACACTAATGCCTAAGACATGTAGGCTACTACTATAAAATGACAACTACTGTAGATTATTCAACCTACAACTGAAGTAGGAATACAATTTAATATTCTATATGCAAACTTCTAAAACGTTGTAACTTCCTTCTTGTCAGACAATTTCTGCTTACTCCCTTTGCAAGGGAATCTTTATTCTAAATAGTTATTTTCCTGTGTTTATCATCAGAAGAATAAACAATCTCTAAAAACTATTCCCCTAACTAAACTGTGAGAATATTTTCTCTGCATGAAAAGAGGTGATGTACCAAGTTCTGAATGACTCCTAAGTGCTATCAGTTTCAAGAAATACATTCAGGACATACTACAATACCTGAAGGTAAGTCAGTAGACTACCTCTTGAGGACTGTTTGGTTGCATCTGGGACCTGGGCAATTAACGGGAGCACAGGGACATACTGCTGCTGCTTCACTGCTTCAGGAAATTGAGCTTGGCCGTCAGCATGACCTGCGTGGCATCAGGTAGGCAGACCAGCTCGTTCAGAGCCAAGGGGGATTCCACAGCATGCCTTTCGATTTCTCCGTGCAGTGCAGCATGCAAGACAATATGGATGCACCCTCAATCTGCACACACTTCAAGAGGAAAAGTTAACTCTGCACTCTTCTTTTTGGCATAGTTACTAAGAAAAGGTCACCTCTGATTTGAATCTGCACACTCAGATTTCACCTCACCCAAGCAAAAAAGCAACTCACATTTAACAAACCCAGTTAAGCCTTATGATTAACGTGAGGAAAAGATGTTTTTACCAGTTTTCAATTTTCCTCTAACTCGTTTTTCTCTAGGCAAGGAACAGTTGTTTTGAACAGTGAAATCTGGCAGACAGTTAACCTTTATTTCAGAGAGACAAATTACTTTTTCATCACAGTTTATCAAATCAGCAATTCAGCTCCATAGATCAACACAGTGGGAAAATTTTATCAGGACAGAAAGAGGACTTTACTGAAAACAGATTGGCTCAAGATAAGATATGCCTGCTTCTGAGAGGAAGAATAACAGAGTTTTTGAGGGTACTCCAAAATAAAGAATGGGAGCAGACAAATTAGAGGAGGTAAAATAGCTTGAACTGCCACAAATCTTTTCCTGTAATCTCTTAACATTGGGAAAGAAGACAGTCTACTGTGGATTAGGTAACATAAACCCTGTCTCCACACAGGCTTCCTTCACTGCTTCACCTTGCATAATAGCAAAAACAAAAGAGCGAAGCAAAGTAGCATTGTTTTCTGTAATTATGAGGGGAGGATTGACAAAGGCATATATTAAGCACAAAAAGCTTGAAAGTACACTTTGGTGTGCTAATAAGAGACATAAGAGCAAATGTTTCAAAGCATGTACCAGGACATCAAGATTCACATTTATCATTAGTTCCAATTGCCTACATATTCTTGCACAGCAACACTTAATCTCCCATTTTAAAATTAGTTTGGGTAAATTTGCACAGCCTGCTGCTCCCTCCTCACCTAACTTTTCAGTGTTCTCCCACCATGCCCAGAAAGCAAACATGGGCAAGTCCTTTCTCAAAGAACATTTGTTTCTCAGGCTCAGAGCTTTCCAACTCTCCTGACACACACTCAATTAAACTGCACTAAGAAAAGCCACACAGTTACAATGATATATAAAAATATAAACCTACCCAAATGGCAGCAAACTCTCCTCTGGATAAAGGATGAACAGTTTTCATCCCACTTGCATGTCCTCGCCTTTCAATGCACGGCCTGCAAGTTTCTCAAGCTTTCAAAAACTACAGCCTGATCTTTTATATGCAGCTGCCACAATGCAGCTGGCTCCAGGTTTGTGACTCAATCTTCACCTCTCCATTCATCTGACCCAAACTTTATACACCTGCTTAGCTTCACACTTAAGCAATCTCATGAAGATGCACTTGAAAAGGGGCATCCATGTTATGTTGTAAGAACTTTGGCCCTGCTTTTCCTCACATCTGTGCTACATCTTGACAAAGAAGAGTTCATCCACCTGAGTTTATTTTTAAGGATTTTTTTTCCTAGGTGTTACAGGTAAATTACAATTTTAGTAGTATAATACCGTCCTGGTGGACTACTCAGAATTAATATCAGAGCACCATAGTATTAATCACCACTATGGAAGAGCTGTATTGACATTTCACTGTATTGTTTCCTCCCTAGGAAGCCTATGAAAAACATACCACATTTTTTTCCTGGGTACAGAAATAGAGCATATGTAATCATAATGAACTAACTTTTACATCTTTCACTAAAGTAAACTGGAATTCTCAGGAGTATTAAAGTTCATGGCTGAATATAGTTTTCTCCCTGTTAAAAACAAACTCCGGATGTTATAGAAATGTAAATTTAAAAAAAAAAAAGTATTCTGGAATAAGTTGTGCTTTATTACTTCCTGATTTCCAGTGCAGTTATTGCTCTTGAATACCATCCTTAATACACCTTGAGGCTAAAGTGAAGTCAGCTGATTCCCCTGAGTTCTCAAGACAAACATCATTTGGGGAATGAGAATAAATAGCTCTGAGAATCTTGAATTATTGAAACAAAGTTACAGCTGAAACATTTCTTCCCAGCTCTGTTTTTCATCTTTAGAGTTTTCTGGTGATGGAAAAGACTATTTTGACCCTTACTCTGCATGAAAACAGGTAAATGCCTTTTCCTTTGCCCAACCCAGCACGGAGCAAGCAGCTGCTGTGCAAAGAGAAGGATTGGAGCTGGACCCATGCCATCTCCTCACGATTGTGTCCTGGCAGAGCAGGGACAAGCTGTCACCAGCCAAGCTCTCTAGGAAAGGGATTCTCAAAACTGCACTGGAATATGGGGCCCTATGGAATACTCTGAAAGTCATCAGGAGTTAGACTATACATTCAAGACTATACATTTGTAAATCCTACTGCAGAATTCAGGACACATTGCGGCTTGAAAGGAAACATTTAATTTATAAACAACACAATGCTGAGGAAAAGGAGACTACAAGTCTGTTAAGGATGTCATTTTTATAAACACAGGTGGAGAGCATGGGAAGGTAGTTATGTCAAGAAAAGCACATTATTCTCTTTTCATGTGATTCTTCATGCTATCAATTTTCTCTGTGCTGAAAGGGACGATGAGGCCTTGCCTAAAGTAATAGTACTGCAGATAAGCATGAAAAGAAAACTGATTATAGGTCAGATGCTGAAGAAGATTATGAGAACAGGAACAAAGGAGAAATGACATGCTGTTACCATGAACACCACAGATATTATTTTGCTCATTAATTGCTCATTACATCCCATTAAAGTAGCTGTTGCTTCAAATTACGCCAGTGCTTCTGCAGAAAGAAGCATAAAGCAAAATTGTGATTCACAAAGTGTAACAATGAAAAGTGTTTTAACAATTTAAAAGCAGTAGTGCTCTGCGTTAGGCTTGGCTGAGTCCTCAGTAGGAGGGCAACTGTCAGAATTCTTAGTAACTTCTCAAACTTTGCTCTCACCAAGCAGAACAGTATAATTCTTTCAAAGGAGAATAAAAAAGCACTTTGCAAATATCAGTGATTTAGGCCTCAGAACACCTTTGGAAATAAAGAAGTAGTATCATCTCTCTGACGAGAAGGCATGTTTTCATGAGTCATAAGTCAGTTTAACACTCCTTTTGCTGCTCATCATTAAGGCACTGTTCTTCAGCTGACAAAAAAAAGAATGGTGTCACCTTATCTCTCTGGTTTCCAAGCAAACTTCTGCAATATATAAGCCTGTGACCCAACTCCAGAGAAACAGAGATGCACAAGCAAATCAGTACAGTACCCAGCAGCCTAGGTATGACTGGGGAAAGGGGAGGATATGGGGAATTAAGCAGTGAAAACAAGTAACCAGTCTTCCAGCAGACTGAGAAAATAAAACAGTGAGAGATAATAAAGCCATGAAAGAGATACAATAAAGCGACAAAAGAAGAAACTAATTTTAAGTTATAACCCAGAATTGTTTTATTGCATGATTTTAATTGTTTTGGTTAATGATTTCCAGTATTGCTATCAAACATTTAAGAAAAACTTATTCATCTATCCTCAAATCTTGTCCAGTAGCAAAGTGATCCCAGAGCAATGTGATGTATGTGCAATCCTGCTTTCCTTTAGCAATAATAAATCAACAAGCAGTTGATCTGGAAAGGTGACTTCATCTATAGTGAATTTAAACCTTATTCAAACCAAACTGAAATTTCAAATAACTTCCTCACCTAAGGGTCTTTAAAAAGGCAGAGCAACCCAGTAGTTAATTGAATTATGTGTGCCACATTCACTGTTGTCACAGGACAGGAATTAGAACCACCTCAGATGACACAGACTGAACCATGAAAGTGCAGCTAATCACCACATGAAAAGCAAGTCACCAGATGTACAAATGGCAATTAAATGCCATAAGTACAGAAAAGAAAAGAGTTGGAGAAATGCCCAAGCCATTCCTAACAGGCAAAAAATAACAATATGCTTTATTTTATCTGTTTCCTCTTCAGTCCCCGCCTGCCTTTTGAATGTTCTTTGTAAATTAAAAAAACCAAGGTCTTTTTGTCTTTGTAACACACAGTGCAAGACCTGGATCCATAAACATATCACATAAGAACAACAACAAATTACCTGTGACAAGCTGAGTCTAGAACCAGGTCTCTCAAGCCTGTGTATTACAACAACATAACACTTCTACTCTAGAGGAAAACTCAAGAGAGATTAAAAAGGGAAAACAAAAATCTAGTCATTCAAAGGATAAGACTAATGATATTGGAAAAATATCTTTTCTCATAAAAATATTAGTATATTGTTAGGACCTAATAATTTTCTGAGGAGGAGCAAGTCAAAGCCTTAGTAAATAGGTTGCTACGGATTAGTTTCCAGGGCTGCAATAAGGCCAAACATGACCTCTGAGTGCTGCCTCATACATTGTCCTGGGAACAATAGCAACTCCTTTCCCAGCCTCCTAAAGAAAAAAACCCAACCAAACTACCAGAGAACAAAGAAAAATTCTGCAGGAGTACATCACTTGGTCAGTGCCACTGGTGGGCAGAGAGAAATTTCCATTCCTTCTTTGCTCCCCTTCTCCATAAGCAGGGGAAGGCACACAATAAATGTGCTTCAGCATGTATTCCTGGATCTAAGGCCAAATGCAGAGACATTTGGAGCTAAAAAAGGAGCTAAAAAGCTGTCCAATTCATAGTACCTAGAACATTGCAGCCCTCTTTTTGCTAGAGCCTGCCATAAGAAGAGAAGCAGCAAGATGAAACCAGAATTACTACATTAGTGCAGCCTATTAAAAAAAAAAAATCTGCATTAAGTGGATTGCACTCTTAAAAATAACCTATTTGCAGACTGCAATTCATTTATTCATACACCAGGCATGTGAAAAAATCATCATGTCAGTAGGTAACAACCCAAATGACCAAACACATTCAACACAGAAGAGCACTAGATGAAACCAATCGCTAGATTAAACTTTGAGGAGTAAACTCGTAATCTTGCCCTTTATTCCTTATACAATCACCACAGCACATGAAGAACAGTCCATACAGGGAGCATCTAGTTAGTTCCCCAGTAGTGCCCAGAATGAATCCATTAATTACTGAATCCATTAACCAATCAAGCATAGATTTATTGGGAAGGATGGGGAAATTTATCACCCCAGTCAAAGTCCACAGTCCAGCCATGGGGCTCCACAACCTGTCACGCCCTGTGGTCTGCAGGATACCTTTTTCCAGAGCTCACCCAGGCACCCCCCAGGTCTCCTCTAGTGCAAATTTTATTACTGGAAGAAATGCGCAATAGTGTTCACTATGATCTTTAAGAGGTTGGTTTTTTGGTTTCTAAGCATATCTTCCCTCATTTCCCTCAGTCTGTGGCAGGTGTGCTGAGGGTCAACTGCTTCCTGCAGCCTGTTACCTGTCACAGCTCTTCAGTTTAGGTGGGAAAGGTCTGGCCAAGCCTGGAAGCCCAAATCCTTCAGTCAGTCCTGGCAAAAAAGCAGCTCTTTAGCCATGACTCTTTGCAAATCACCTTCGACAGCACCCCGGGTTCAAACTGTATCTTCAATTACTTTTTTAATGTAGAAAATACACTTTTAAGTAGCATTTCAATTAATTATAAGCACTAAATGTACCACGTATCTCATCGTATTGTCTTACATTTTTATTATTAAATCTACTGAAATTCTGAAATAAACTACAGAGCACAGGGCTAGGGTCACATTCCATTCTGATTCAAGTTTAGGTCACTGACTTTTATAACTGGCACTTATAATGGATTCATTTATAAACTTACATATATCCTAAACTCTGAGCAGTTTTGGTTCTAAATAATAAACCTTGCAGCAAAATTTCAATTCAATTGCTGCAAGAGGTGGATGTATTTGTACGATACATTACACAAGACACGCCAGCTCAGAGCAGCAGGTGGCCCTCTCTCAACCTGGAATTATGTATAGCATCCATTACTGACATGGAGAGAAGTACAAATGAATCATCCTCACCAGAAAAATTTATAGCAGGAAAACACCTGCCTTCCCACCTGTTTCTTTACATTCCTTTATGCAATTAAAATGTGAGCTTTGATTTAAATAGCTATATGTTAAAATCCATAGCCTGGAAGTAAGGACTTGTTAAATAGGATAAGAAGTAGGAAATAACTGAAAACAACAGCAGCCCCTTGGAGTTGGTTCTGAGACAGCTTTTTCTTATCTAAAACCCAAAGTTATTTTAAAATCAGAGGTTCCTTCCAATCTGAGTTATTCTGTGATTTGTGTGGTTACTCAAAATGCAGGTGACCTTCACCTGCATTGCTGAAGAAAAAACACTTTTTCTTCCTACAGTCAAATTCTGTTGTCATTTGGGAAAAGTACAAAAGATACACACAGTAGGTATAGAATTGTTTTTAAATAAATGGAAATTGTGCAATTTTAGAACATTGTCTTCAGCACATCAGTGTTCTGTTTCTGGGCCAAGGAAGCCAAAAGTCAAGTAAAATGTGAATAAACTCTTAAAATATTAGATGATCTTAAAGTCTACAAATAAAATGCATGCAGTTATTTTAAAACAAGTGATTTGAAATTACAGATTTTTTTTTCTTCATCAACCTGTAATTTCAGTCTATGGGACACAGCTTTTGCTAACAGCACTGAGGAATTTGGGCAGGGTAATCATAAGAAGCAACTTTTCTTCTTCAAGAATGAAAAGTGACTCGTAAATTTGCCACCTACTTCATATGCAACAAAAGGAGAACAGAGAACATACAGGCATAGCAGAGACACTGCTTTTACTTTCTAATTCATCTCACAACTCTCCTGACTTTGGCCTTTATTTAAACCATTACCTCTCTAAATACGAACACATCATCGTCCACATGTTTTATAACAGGGTACTTGAATATGGGGCAGTAGGCACAGGTGGTTCTTTAAAATATGGCCACAGCAAAAGGAATATGCACATAATTTTCTATAAAACTCCAGGCAGCCACTACAACAGAGTTTAGGAATGATAGATTTGCAAAGTAGCAGAAAATAGCAACAATACTCCACGCATTAAATCTTTCTCAACATCAATGGCCACTCTCTTGCCATGAACTTTAAAACTGCATATTTGGCATACATAATTTGAAATGAGATGAGCTCTTCCTGTTCTTTCCAGAGGTGTTTTTTTTCAGTTATTAAATTCGGTATCTTCCATATGCAAGAAGCAGGGAAGGAAAATTTTTAAAGAAAAAAAAAGCACCCGGTAAGTGCTGCAATTGGGCAAATAACACTCTGCATCTTAGTTTCTCTAACTATAAACTAGAGGTAATAGTCTCTAACCTTTGTTAAATCACTATATAAAGATTGCTACTAACCAGGGATCATTTCACACAATACAGACATAAAACTATCTCCAGGGTAAAACAGAGCAGCTGTTTAATGAAGCACAGCCACACAACATAACACAATTTTATTCCAGAAGCAAAACCAGAAAAAAAGCAATTTTCAATTTTCTTCTTTTTGAAAACAGTGTAAATAAAAGACAAGGAGCTACTGGAAGTTTGATCGAGCCATTGGCCTTAATAGTTGCATTACTGAAGAAAAACCTATGCTTTCTATAGGGTTTTCTCTTAACCTTTTGGTTTTTTGTGGAACTTTCTCATATGCTTGCACTGTGCTAAGACATGGTTTGTTGGCAATTCTAAAAGACAAATCCCACCAAATAAGTGACTTCTGGCACAACTTAGCTATTCCTGCTCTTGTGAACAGGACTATAGCAGCCTCCTTAATTTTTCAAAAGTTTACAGCAAAATAGTGCAACATTATATGGCTCCTGGCACCATATTAGTTTCAAATTCACTAGCAACATGATGAAGAACTTTAAATAAAAGAAGACTATGAAAGTTTCTAAACAAAATTGTATAAAATAATGCAGTTAACAGTATTATGTGATAAAATCTTTAAAGATCTTCTGGAAAGATTTCTTCCCTGAAGAGACTTCTGTTGGGGACATTTATCCTAGAGCTGACTTTATGCAGAGACAGTCTAAAATAAGTTATTCGTCCTTTAATATTGCCGCTTTTTGTATAAACTGAAATAAGTACTTAAAATAGACCGGGAAACCTCCAGTTCCCCCAACACTTCCATTTACCATAGCACAAAACAGATGACTATCCTTGTATACTCTCCCTAAAAGATGAACAGTAACACTTTGAAGAAATACTTTGAAAAAGACATGTTGTTATGAAATGAGTATTCACACATGGTTGACTTTGTTCAAGTTGCGTATCATAAATCCGTGCAGAATATGGATTCTAACAATTTTGAACAACAGCTACTAATAAATTCTTTGTATTTCTGCAATAACCCTGGCCCATAACAAGCCTCCAATGAATACACACACACACATAGATATATATAAAGGTCATACAAGACCTTTCCTTAAGCGTAGATCAACCACTCTGTCAAACTGTCACTTCAAGATTTTTTTTAAGGATCTAAAATGCACTTTCATATCAGTTCAGGTACACTCACCAAAGTGGTTTCTTTGATGCACTCTAGTGAGTTGCTTTTATTTTGTTTAATCTATTAGAATAATATTTTGGAATTGAGTGTTTGATATCCATTTGTGGCAATCAGCAACAGGATGAGATGGCAATTCAGTATCAGCTATTTTGTGTAAGGATGCAGCTAGGATAGACACTAATTTTGCCTCTCTCCTTTCTCTTCATTTCCCAAACAATCTTTCTTCAGCAATGAAACAAGTAGTCATTGCCAACAGTTCAAGAGGAACTTACAGCATTTCACTAATACATCTATTTAAGCACATTCTTTACAAAGTTTTAGTATTGTCTTCAAAAACGCATGTCAGATTTGTCCAAGGGCAACTTCAGGGTTTGGTAATTTCCTTCAGGGTCCTGCACAAGCAAAGACACTATCAAAAAACTCAGCAGGTAACACAATTTCTCATGTGTAATACAAATGCAGAACCTAGTTAGGAAATACAAACAAGCAAACTATCCACCCTTACAGCAAATATTATTCACAGTCCCAAAGATGCTGTAACATTGTAATGGAAATACATATATATAAAAATTTAAGGGCAGAAACTACAACAAATTCCCTTTCGGATTATTTGTGTCTACCATATAAATACTTTGGAAAAATTTAGGGACAGCCTCTATAACGAATCAAGTCAGTGGATATATAGAGAGTTAAATATGGCAATCTTGAGCATTCATAGTTTCAGAAAATAGCATAAGCTTTCAGAATATTGGTCAGATTAACTGCATGGCAGGTCTGGATTTTTTTTTTTTATTTCATTGTTCTCAAATTTTATATTATACAAGCTTTGAGGAATATGAGAAGGGAAATCAGGATGTTCACAGGAGCAGCTCAATTGTAACTTCCCTTTGTATGTTCTTCATTTGTGCATAACCAACACCACTTAACTTATTTTAAAAGAAGATTGATCTGCATAAGCAAAAAGTACAGCAAATAAGATGTTAATATTTTCTTTATGTACTTTAGTCCTTTAAAGACTCAGCTTCACACCCAGCAGCTGAAGACTCTGGAAGTCAGGATGCAACTGGAGTCAGTTACCATCTGAAAAGCAGTCTCTCATTCTTCATAGGACTGGTAAAGTAAGAAGATTTTTAGTTTCATCGTGCTTGGGAAATGTGGATTTTAGCAACAACAGGACAGTAAAAGTGGAAATGTCTGAAGGGAAGTTTGGGGTCAAATTCCTGCCAGATGTTTGACCCATTGTGGAAAAAAAAGGGCATTGGGCTCTGAACCAGATTGACTCAGAGCAAAAGGAGCCAATTACTCTTCCTCTAGACAGAGAGCCCAGGACAGGTTTGCAGCCTCTGCTTTCAGATGCAGAACATCTTTTCAAAATGTCTACCACTTGTGACATGTTTTCAACTTGCATTATATATCTTCTATTTCACTAAGTTCTAGCCAAATATTAAAACAGTGCAAGCTCTCAGAGCCTGTCAGGTCACCAGTTCAATGTGAACTTTCACATTGAAACTCAGAGCTCTTCTGAATTTGTCTACAGACTATTTAAAATTGGTAAAAGAAAATCTTTAAAGAAAACAATAAAAAAAACTATTTTTTTCCATACATAAGAGTAAACTTCAGCCAGAAGACATAAGCATACGCATACAAGCTAGGTAGCTAAAGCAAATGCAACAAGAGCAGGAGGTGATACCGTACTTCACAACTAAAACGCATCCATGACTCTGCAGGGCACCAGGCCCACTACACAGCTACAATATCTGGGCTTTGTTCCTCCAAGAAGCCCAAGTCAAGAGACCAGAATTTCTGACACAAAGATTGAGGTGGGGGGGGTGTGTGTGTCAAAGGATTAAAAAAGAAGGGGGATGCTAAAATACAAGTCCCATGCATTTTCTGATCTTACTTTATTCTGAAGGAAAAATAAATCAATAAATAAAAAGCTTAGCAGGCAAATCACAGCTGCCATTACAATCCTCAACACCACTCCCCTTCCTTTCCACCACACTCGAGCATTGGAACAGCCAGGAGTACAAATGCTTGCAAATAGTATTATTTCACTGTTATTGAACACATGTTCTCCAGTGTTGCTGAGTTCAGTACCATTGTTTTTATATAGTTTGTAGTTATTTGATGGCATTTTCTTCAAGATCAAAGTAAGTTGTAATTTTGCAATTTGTAATGTTGTGCAGAGGAAGAGAAGTGAAAGAGAAAGTGCGTTGACAGTTTTAAAATGGCCTCTGTTTCTGGCCATTCTTAAATATACAAGATGCAAGGCTGGGATGCCAAAACATGTCATACCTGATTCCACATCTCTAGTTCAATTACTTATAAGCTTTTCTCTGGAGACACAGGGTTGTTTTCCACTGGCTGACATAAAACCAAAAGAATCATTAAAATAAAGACACATTCTGAAAACAAGCTCACCTTGCATCCCTTATAGCATACTGGATGAAGTAGTGGTACTTTCAGAGAGTAAGGTCTATGTCAGCCACCTACAAAATGTATTTCCCTCTAGGTTATTTAACATATTATACACATGCTCCTTCATAATATTTTCAAATGAGCTGCATCAGGACATAAATGGCTTTGCATAAGAAAAAAGTGAAACAGACTGATTTACTGGCTAAAGGTTTCTAGGTGGACACTTTCACACTCATACTATTCATCTTTAAAGACACTGTCCACTTGGGAAATTACACTTCTGTGAGAAAAATAAGGGATGAGTGCAACAGAGTACAAAATTCTGCTGGCTCTGCTGGTTTACAAATCTGGCATTTCTGTGACAGACACAGAAAAGTTCACAGATAAATTTCTTTCTGAATAAACCTGAAGTGTCCCGCTTTTTTCTCAGACCATACAAGTGCATCCATTTTTTAAAAGAAATACCAAATGACCTTATCCATCTGGAACTTCCTTCTCTGCCTAGACAGTATATTTCCCCTCCCCCCTTAAAGAAGCAAAATTAGCAAGGGAACTTTCCTTTCAGAACAGAGGATCACTGGTCAAGAAAAACTTGAATGTGAATCCACATCAATCAGTGTCACTTACCACATTTCTGTGTCTGGTTCATTTGTTTCTTAAAGATTTGTAGAGAATGAACATTGGAGATTTATTACAAGCATTTTTGAAGTGAACTCAATTTTTGTTGGCATCACTATTGATACGAAACCTGAGAACTCCTGCACAATCTTCAGCTGTCATAAACTAGTATAGATCCAGTGGAGTCACCATAATGGTCTTATTCAACGTGACCTGACAACTGGCCCAAACAAAGAAATAGTTCAAAACCAATGCATTTCTAAGTCTTCAGAGTGTTCCTGAAAATTGTGAGCATTTGGAAGTGTGCATATATAAATACTTATATAAAAAATAAACCCAAACACCTTTGCAACATTTTGATTATATAAGATTAAAACAAAACACTAGTCTAATACCAAACTAGCAAGTTCACTCATGTACAGCTGATTTGATGCAATATGCAAACAAAAAACTACTACTTGAAAGGAATTAATTGAACTCAAACCATATTCAGGGAGTTCTTTCTTATGAAAGCTACTTTGGAATATATGACCAGACTTGAAGGTTCATTTATTCGCTGCTAATGAGAGAGATGGGATTACAGAGAGGAAGCAGGCCAACAGGTATTACAGCTCAGATCTCACTGAATATAGACAAATATTAATGAAATGTCTGAAAGGAGCCATGGGATACAGAGAAGCTTAAAATAAATGATCAGGCAAAGAACACTACAGCAAGTGTCCTAAGCACTAAAAAGTCCTCTCACCTTAGTATCTAGCAAAAGACTTGGAAAACATTCATTTGCGCATTCATTTGTACTCCTGTTCCTTAAGTTCCCAGGAAGAAAAAAATCCATTAATTTTTGAAGGTTATATCTTCTCCGGCCATAACAAAATTTTGTAATTTTGTTTTTCAGCATTGCAACTTACTTTACCAAGATGTGCCCTAAGTGCATAAAGTATTTGCAAGCCATGTAAGAAAAACCTTGAAATTGCCCAAAAGAATGAAATCCACAGTGAAACAATACTGTAGCAGGACAAGGGCAATTTTCCATACTGATATCAAGTCAAATATATGGGAAAGCTGTAAGCCTAAGATCTAGTCACATTACAGCAAGATAAGATGCTCCAGAATCAGTGTAGACATGCGTGTTCTCCTGTGATATCACTGGTAGTTTAAAATCAGTATTGCTATGGGAACTTGCTCTACGTGCCCTTATTCCCAATTCTCCAGGCAATTTATCGCCGGCATCCCGTACCATATGTTGCCAAATACGCATATGCCAGAACAGCCACCTATGTATCACAGAGGAAAAACAATGGGTCAAGTATTCAGCCCACTATAACATCTAAGACTCTATCCACTAACCTCACAAAGTAGTTTGTGTTTCTAAAAAACTAAAATGTTGGAAAAGTTACACAAACTAATAAGATATGCTGACATGAAAAAAAATCTTAATTACAGATGACTAACGTAGGCATGATGTTTATTAATGGACAATACATTAAAGTTCAGTGGATGACCTTCTGTTATGGCAGCTTTTAGATTCTAATCAATGAGAAAGGCTTGACAGAATTCTGGTAAAGTTTTTACTGCTTACCGGCAAACTATGTCCTTCAAGTCTCTAGATTAAATTATAACACTTCAGCAATAAATAAACCACACACACACATAAAGGTACAAATGAGAAAGGTAAAAGGATCAAGAAAACAAAAAATGAAATGTGACTTTTTAAAAATTCTGAGAATGATCCTGTTTTATTCTTGCACATTGTAGTCTCAGATCTGCCTAATAAAATAATAACCCTTTGTCTTCTGCCAGCAAACAATTTAGCTCACCAAAGTGCTTCCACTGCTTTCAGAGAAAAATGTTAGATCACTGCAGCTATGGATACTTTAGCCAATAGTTTGATAAAACAGGACCTAATTAGGAGATCAAAGCAGCTAGTGAAGAGGTCCATGTATCTGTCTATGCTATATGATGTTCAAGGGTTTTACTTCCAACCCTACTTCATCTCATCCCCTGGACTGAATGGTCCCATCATAAGCACAGTTCAAAGCTGTTCAAACACCAAGTCATTGGTTTGGTCTCTTACATGTCCATTAGGTGTCAAAGCAGAGTTGCTGCATACCTAGAACAGAATTTTTTAGTTTCTTTTAAAAATAACCCAGTGCAAGCACACCAGAACTGCTCTACAGATGCAACCAACATCCTTAAATAGTTTTTACTACTACCTAATCAAAATAGTGATCAAAGAATCATTTGAACAATAAAACTGTATGTGCAGTCCAGAAACAGACAGGAATGGTTGTTATACATGTGTACATACAATAGTAGCCCATTGTCCTCAGAGGATGCACTACAACCAGCCTGCTCCTCACACTCACAACATAGCTAATGGGTTTAGATTTTCACTCTCCTACTACCAAAAGTTTAATTAGAGGTACACAATTGCAACTTTGTTGCCACTCTAAGTAAGGCAGAACTTAAAACTTTAGGATTTGTGAATGCCGTTTCAAGTGCCTGATTCATTTGACCAGACACTTCAGGTCAGGTATCCTGAGCACAGTAGAAGGAAACCCAAGAAGGGCTGACCGAGCTCCCTGTGGAAGTTACAGCAGTTCCTGACAGACAACTTTCTACAACAGGGTTTGGGTTTTTTTCCCCCCTCTGCTTCAGTGGTTATTCCTGTGGCCAAATTTTTTGGACACATCCATCTGTTCTACTGTAATATATATATATGAAGAGTTTCTTTACTCGATTAGTTTCTCAGACTCTTTCAGATACTCCTCAGGTTCTGGCCTTTCTGAGGAGCTTACATAAAGCCAGCATGGCTATCTTGGTGTTTCTTATAGACATATACAGGCCCATGAGATTTTTTAGTGATTCCCTGATAGCATTTACCAGTCACTGATTAATTCTATTGTCTGTGCTTAACTTCAAAAAAAAAAAAAAATATGGAGTTAAGGCTTTCCCATAGTATTCCAGACAAACAGAACTGAGAAATAACAATAGTTCTAAATTTGAAGAGCTCTTAAATCTCTGCTTTTGGTATGAGGGTTAGTTTTGTTGTTTTTTTTTTTTTTTTTTTTAAAGTCCATAAGGAAGCACCAGGGTTCTCAAGCCCCACCAGGGAATTCAGCCACATAACTACCACTGAAGTTAAAGATAATTGCCTGCCCTTAATCTTTTTCTTTTTCGCTCCAAACCATCATCCCTAAACCCTGAGCTCAACCTTGCTGCTTTACTCAGCAAAACAGAACAATTGATCTCAAACAACTCACATCCAAAGCCCTCGACAACCATTCACCACTCAGCTATGTAATAAAGTTCCTTTCTCTGTTGCAGACGAGCTTCCTGCAGCAGTAGTGGCTTCAGCTTCGCTTCTGGGCTTTCAGAGTCAAGTATACTTAGCCTGTCTGTAAACAATTTACCAGCAACATCAATAAGTGACAGTGGACAGGCCGAGCCTGACAGAGGCTACTGGAAGAGGACTGATGAATCATGCCCCCCAGGACAAGTGGAGGCAACCAATTCAAATAAATGATGCTTTTGCACAATTTATGTGCTGCTGCTTTGCAGGCTACCGATCAGTTCAGCAGAAACCGTCTTACAGCAGACCTGGTAGAGGTGACATACTGCAGGAAGAACAACCTCTTTGCACAGGAGGTAATGTTGCTTTCGGTGATTACTACACTGGCCCAGGATTAAGAAAATGAAGTACAGAGAGTACAGTTCACACAGCAAGAAAATGTAAGGCAATTCAAACACAGTAAGGCCATTCCAACTACTAGCCCCTCTGTGGCTACTAGTGTCCCTGCACTGACTGCACAAACCTTCTCTAGTCTGTAGAATGTACCAGTATCGAGCCCTACATTTTGCATTTGATGAGCCATTGCTTCTTCTCCAATTGTAGAGTAAAACTTCTTCGTTTGCAACAGAAATGTTAAAGATGCTGTTTTCAACAAGTGCTGCTGCTAGATTTACCACCTTCAACTGCCTCTCAGTATCCTACTGAAGAAACACTTGGGGGCAGCTGCTAATTAATCTTTCCTCAGTCTTTAAATTAATGGGAAGTTATCACATAATGGTGTCAGCAAACCATTTATTTGCATAAACTCATCTATTTCTTATATTAGCCCTGAGAACTCACATTATGCTTATTCACGATGGCTGTTAAAACTGGGGCTTTATCATGTAACTGTGTCACCGGTATCCTTTACTTACCTTTGCAAAAACCATGTAGGAACTCTCTAATGCAGGGAGAAAAATACAGCAAGTTGATTCCCTGCCTCATTTCACATCAATAGTCATTTACATAGATGTAAAAAGGATACAGTCAGAATTGACCATACTCTTAAACCAATATAAATAAAATAGAATGACATACTGGGGAAGGGGGGCAATATTGTTCTCATGTTTGAAAAAGACATACATTCCAGCATATTCCCCTACAGTAGCTCAGATTCTAGCTTTCATCATAATCCTCTGGTTTAGGACTCAGGTTTTCCATTTATATGGGCTGTAAGATTGGGGCACATCATAGATAACACAAGTGAAGGAACCTGACAAGAGAAATGCATCATCATCAAGTCATTGTTTGAGCTCAGATTCTGGCGTCTGTATGAACATAGTTCATTCTCAACAAGCACACATTCAGTTGTGGAAACTGCTCTTTTGTTTCTGCCAAACACCCAAACAAAAGCTCGCTGGGGGAAGTTTTAACTAGTGCTCTCCACACACAGGCACATTCTGCAAAGTATCCATCCCCATTTGTTGAACACATAAAATGCTTTTTGCACAACAGCTGTAAGTACTGCAGCCTCATCTGATATTGCTGTAACCATTTATCTGTTCTCTCACAGGAAGGAGGCAGAGTTCAGTCTCAGAACATTAAGACCGTTAGCATGCAATAAAGGAACCAAAGGGATTCTCAGTTCCTCTGTGGTAATAAACTTGTTCAATGACTACATCCTTGCTGAGTTCTTCTTCAACTTAAATTAAAATTTAAACTGGGACAGAGCAAGAATGAAACAACACATTAGCGTGGAAAAATAGGGGACATCCTATGAAGAACTGTATGCAATACAACCACCATGAATCCATGGAACTACAGCCAGGTGACAAGGCAATCAATTTCATATGCCAAACTTAGAGAATAAGTCCTAAAGCATAGCGCCTGGATTTTTAAGAGGTATGAGAAGAGAAACTCAGTACTATGGCTCTCTGTAAAGAAACACTCGTACATAAGTGAGAGAAATGTGATCACGCTTTGGTCAGAACCAAGTTACGGCCTATTCCTTTCTGAGCGATGTCAGCATTTATCAATGAACTGCTAGACTGTGCCTTGGATAAAAAGGACAGCCTCAAAACACTAGAACAATTTTGTTCTATCAAATACGTTTATAAAAATGTGATTCCATTGACTTCATCCATGGGAAAAGTCATACTTCTATGTATCAGTTTGCTTAAGTTGTTTCACACTTAGGGTAGCAAAGCAGCCAATAATTAAGCAGACAGAAGACACAGTCTACACACTCAAAGCACATACCTGGTTCCAGTTTTCTCCAGGTGACAATGCCACAGAATTCCAGAACATTGGAAAAAGAATTTAAAAGATCTCCTTCCTTATGCCAAATATTCTGGACAGATGTTGCAAGACTTTAACCTTACATGAGAACTATTGCTGTCCTCTTGCTAAAGTCATTGCTAGAATTTAAGTTTCATTCTCGCCAGGACCGAAACAGCCTTGATCTAAATGGAAAGGAAGTGACCGGACACTGCAAAGCTGCGACTGCCAGAGTCACACACAGCCAGCAGAACCCAGGGGATGGCAATGCTAGAAATGGCAATGACAATGCAAACTTCTCAACACTCACTGATGCAGCTTGCTTACACTTTATAGCTTTTGAGTAACACCTAAACTCTTTATAATACATTTAACTAAGCACTCAAAGGATCAATTTCTTTCTTTATCTCTTCTCTCCCTGGAAAAGAAGAAACTTTTCCTGGTTTTGATATCTATGGGAATGGTAAACCAAGAAATTTTGCAGAGAGAAAAGGCAATTTCCACTTCTTTTCTCAGATTAGGATTCCATTTTCTACAATAATATACTATTTTCTGCCTCTGCATAAATATACTATTTATGCTGCCTCTACAAAACCAGAGTACAAAAAATATCCCTTTCAGTTGAGTTAGTTCTCAGTGTGTTGTTCTATCATGAAAATATTCCCTCTGCAAGTCTTTTAGAAATAGGAGTCCTGGTGTATCAAGATATATTAAATGGTAACATCTGAGAATGATGAAATCACATATACATTTAATGGATCTTCAGTTGTCTCTCCCTCCCATTTTTCCAGCAAAGAGATTTTAGTACCTGTTTTAGCATTTGTTCATGGTGGTAACAAATAGCCTAAACAATTATACCAAAATTAAATGCAATTTTTCTATCTGCTCTTAGTGGTGGTCAGGAAGACAGAAGAGTTCCTGTTGCCCACTTAATACTTCATGTTACTGCAACAAGAATATAAAAGGACTTAGTCTGGTCAATGTTTATCTTAAATACAGAACTGTTTTCTCAACAGCAAAAGTAGTAAAAAAAAAAAAAAAAAGAGAGAAAACAAACAAGGAAACCCTACGTACCATTGAGAGTAGTAGATACGTGAATGATGCTGGCATTTCTTTAAGATGTATATTTCCTGTGCTTTGTCTTTGCCTAACTCACTCTCTACTCAGAGCATCTGTACTGAAGCTGTAAGAAGCTGGATGCAATTTTGATATTAGCAAGCTTAACTGAAGAGGACATAATCATACATAAAGAGTTATAATCCCAGGACTGCATGATAGAAAGGAGAGATGGAAATTGTTTGACTTGACAATTTTCTGTTATTGTTTTGGGATTACAACAAACCTGCAGCTAAACTAATTGTGCCACGATGGTTAAGGTTGTGTCAGCACTTTTCTTGTAAACCTCCTTACCAGTGCATTTATTACTACATAAAAACTTTTTCAGAGGCTGAAACCTGGCATGAAAGACTGCATTTATCTTTAGGGACTTCAAGAAAGAAATCCAGCCTCTCTTAATGGAAAGGAAGAAAAAAAGACCGCTAGTTTGGGATACATAACTTTACACTGCTAATCTTACCAACACCATACATATTCTCCATGTTAAAAAAAATACAGGGAAAAATATTTTGTTGATGTAGCGTCATATCAATTTAGAAAACAAAAAATGCATGCAAGTCACCTTTCCTTGTTATAGAGATTTTAAATTTTATGTAGCATATGTAGTGATTTTTCCCTGGATATCCAAATACAGAGCCACAAACAGACCCTGATTATACCCCCTGGTCACACAAAAGGCAAAAATAGTCTACAAATTGCCCAACACACATTTAGTTTTAAAAACCCTCTTGTGGTATGCATTCATTTCTCAATTCTACTAGTTATGGTTAGAAAGAGATTAACCCTAACTAGAAGCTTTTCAAAAACACAAGAACAAAAAGAAGTAGGAAGTCAAGAAAAACTTGCCAAAGTAGACTGGGAAGTATGGTGAGGCATTAACACTAATTGTAACTTCCCAGGGAAGCAGTGGGCTGGCTCCTGGTTGATAAGCTCCCAACTGCAACCACATTGGCATACCTCGGTACACAACTAAGCGGCTGGAAGCCAGGAATTCCAAGTATGGAGCAGCACTAAAACATTTATTCTGAGATAAACCTGCTACCTCATCACATAACCTCATCATCTAATAAATAAGGAAAACTGCATTTAATATAAGGGTAAAGAACCCCTGTCAAAGATTAGACCATCCACCATCCTTTAATATGTCAAAACTATCTAAAGCTTGTATTCTATTTCACAGAATTTACTGCACATTGAACTTCAAGAGTAGTCAGGAGGCAGCTTGTCTTTAGAATAATTTGGCTAGTCTTCAGATATTTGACAGCAATACTGAATTGAATCCCATACAAAACTCACAGCAACATTTTATCTGAAATTAGATTCAAAATACCTTAGATTCAAACCCTCTGTACAGTGGTGATCTCAAATTTGTTTGTATTTTGTTTTTTCTTCAGTATTGCCAGCCCCACCAACTCATATTGGATTAAACAGGCAAGCTGGCTTCACTCTTATACCCCCTATCACCAACAGCAAAGGACTGAGACTCAATAGGACACTTCTGCAAATTCACTTTAAGAAACACGGATAAAATGGTGATTTTCTCAATATTGTTCCTCTTGGACACCTGTGCAGGTCTAGTACTTTCCATGCAATTCAGAGGTGCAATAGAAAGCTAATACACCGTTCTGCACTAAAACTCAGGAAGAAAGATTCTGGCACAAGTAGTCAAAAAACTCTGGTTAGCTCTTCTGCAGCTGTATCACTTGTGTGTGCCAACAGGAGTAAAACTGAAAAAAAAAAAAGTCCCCTATTTGAGTCAGTAATTCAGCAGATACAAGCAAACAAGAGATCTGAAATGTAGCAGTTCAATTTTAATAAAGATACTCCTTTTAAAGAACAACTTAATATCTAGATTGCCAATTTCAGCCTTGTGACCTATCTGTTGGAACACAGACAGAAGGAGGCTACTACCCTTAAAATTGTTTCAGCAAAGCCTCTACACAGCCCTTTCTGCTTCTATGGAATTCCTTCCTAAAAGCTTTTTTCTTGCACAACTACATAAAGCTTTGGCCTTTTTCTAACTTTTTTCTCCTTTCCCTATTTCCTTGCCGTAAACGCACATTTGAGACAAAAGAAGAAATATTACAGGGACAACTGAACAGCAATCACTACCTGAGTACCGCCTCATGTGACAATGATTTTACAAAGCCAGACAGTGCCTGAGTAACTAACTGAAGCCACACCACACCTCATAGGAGATTAATGGTCTTTATGAAGTGGAAAAAGACTCTGAGGCAGGCACAGCGCTATCAAAAGAAACATGCATTATTTTTGCTTCAGGACGACATGTCAAAATCTGTAATCCCCTTCCACCTCCACAGGCATTCAGCCTTCACGGTTAGGACACGTGCGTTCAGGACTTTGGTCAAATGAAACATCTCACAGTGTCTCTCCTCAGCCTTGTTTACCTGCCCGGTGAGTCTCCTTCCCGTTCCATTCCCTTTCGTTGTACAGCATCTGCTCCCTGTGCTGAATTAAGTTTAAACCAGTGAGTCTGCTCAGTCAAGCTTGGCTCAGCTTCTCAGAAACAGCTCTTTGTATTGTACCCTTGTGTATTTATAAAAAAGCGTGTGTCCACATGCACACACACTCTTCACAGCTTAAAATTAAGAAAAAAAAAAAGGTAAAATTCTCCTATTCATGTCAAGCGCTGGCACACAATACAATATTCTACCTTTGCTGTCAGAATTTTTTTTTCTTCATTTAACTGACATGCACTACCAAATTACGTTTGCATAGGAAAAATAAACACATCTTTTACTGAAGAGAATAAAATGAAAAATTATTCTAATTTGAGATTTTCTTTTGATCCTTTGTAACTATAGTGATTCAATCCCATATTAAACAAGCATTGCTTCTGCAGCATATTCCCTCGCAACAAAGAAAACTATAATCACAAGAATGTTGTTTATAATGAATATAGGTGAATTTTCAAATTATCACAGCACTGGGCCATCAACATCCAGAGATTCCTGGTGGATGTTGGAGTTTGAGTCCTCAGTAGTCTACCTACAGAAATACTATTTAGAGCTACCAACACTAAAAATTCATTGTACTGGTACTATTTAGAAATACAGTAAGAATCTATGTGCCCTGAGATCTTCTATTCAAACAGGAAGAAAAAATAGTTACATTCCAAACTGATGTTTGAAATACATGTTATAAATACAACAAGATAGTTGGAAACTGACATGACCTATCCATATATATATATTGTAAAGATAGTTTCATGTACAGGTCCACACTACACAGCATTCCCAATGACTAACTCCCCACGACTAAGTAGCTTCTTTATATCCTCTACTTCTCCAAGCTTCTCTGCATAGCCGTCATTTTGTTTTCAAAAATCTTGCGGTAAGAGGCACAGTTTCTATGTATCTTCAAAAGCAAATCATTTTTATATAACAAAGACTGGGGGGGGAAGAAGCAGCCCTTGCACTGCTTATTGGAGGTTGCCAGTGAGGACTCTACAGAGAAGCGCGTTTCAAAAGCTTGAAACAATTATTATAAAACTCATTCCAGGAAAACATAAAACAGCGTATCTCTAAATCATTTCCAATGTCTCAAAAATACTAAGAAATAAATATTTGTTAACTCCCATCACAAAATTCCCGAGTCACCGCAACCACACACTGTTCAAGAAGGCCTTCAGTGCCAGGGAGCAGCAGGACCAGCCAGGAGCTGAGCGTGACAAGGTAGGCACTGGCCATGTCCTTACCGACATGGGGCACGACCCCACAGTACCTGAGCAAGGAGAGCAGAGCCACAGAAGCAACAGCCAGGGTCAGGCACGCTCAGCGACTGCCACACAAGTCCCCATCGATGCAGCAGGCCTGGCTTCAAGCCAGGAAGTCAAGTCAGAGCGTCAAGATCAGGATCAGCAAGGTAAATGGTCCAGCAAAGGCAAGAGAGCTCAGGCAAGCAACTCCCAAGCAACACCAGGGAGGTCTCCAACACAGCTTCCCTCAGCAGCCTCATCCCAGGTCGCAACTGTACACATGAAAACCAGCTCTGAGTACAGGCAGCCAAAGCCTTAGGAAAGGGGAAGTAGTTGCACTTAGGGCCTGACACCTACTAATTGGAAAGTAGATGTATTATGAAATCCACCTTAAGTTGGCAGCGCCAAGCCATATCCACCAAAGCGTTGATTAATAATACATCTACTTACCTAAACCTTAATTAGCTTGAGCTTCTGAATGATAACAAATTTTGAAATGATTCTACAACATTAAGAACATCAGAGTCACTGATAAGATGCAGAGAGCCATGAAGCCACATCCACAGAGGCTCTGGAGATTATGAGAAACTGATTTGAGCTGCACGATTTAAGATGTTATTCAAAGTTTTTGAAAGTTCTTTCTGATCTGACATGGTGCATCTAGGATACACATTCATAATAAGAGAAAATATATGCATTATATATATACACACACACAGAATGGGTTGTATAGCACCCATTTTTCTCTTGCTGCTATAGCTTTAGATGTATACCATTAAAAGAGTTTTTGTCTTTAGTTTGAATTTGTTACTTAGGAGTGTAGCAAAACTTTACTGATACAGGACATCAATTCGGTCTCTTGAAACATTAGTCTGCCCTGGTAAAGGTGCAAGGAATACAAATGGCACTGATAAATATGTTTGTTCTGCTACCAGTTCTACAGTCAGAAATCAAAACACCATTCTTGAACTATAGTGGATGCTTATTACTGAGTTACAACCTTAGTATCCAATGTGCAAAGTTATTGCTGCTAAAGGGTACTAAATCTGCTGTGGCTCAGTGAAGAACTGAAATTGCAGTTACAATTATTCCCTTCCCCTCTGCTTATGCTGCAAAACAGATAATTCATCCAGAGAGTCTAAATGTAAACAAGAGGATGTTGAGACGGTATTTCACACATTTTCAAGAAGTGAGATACAGATGTTCTCCCCTTGCAGCTGAATTTATCGGGATTAACGATAGAGAGGGAACGCTATGTTGTACTCCTGCCTCTGGATTTCTGCTCTGAAGAAAACACATCTTTCATATTTTACCTGCCACAGTTTTGCACAACGTTGTTTTACACCGGAAGTATTAGTACCTTGCTAACTACATTAAAAAGTCACTACCTTGGTGTTATTAAGTGCTCATTTAAAGTAACATTTGTGATCTGCCGAAGCACTTAACAGCATGCAATAAGAAGTTTTAAGCCATTAACAAGCTTGCAGTTATATACAATAGGGAGGATGGGTTTAAATAAAAATCACTTTGAAGTAGGGGAATGATTAATCATTGCTGTTCTCCCCTTCATTTGTATTCTTAGCCAAAGTTGTCAACCTTTGTCCCAGCATTAATGGTGAGTTTTATGTGACTGTACCTGGTATTCTTAAAATTGATTAATTAGCAAGGCCACATTTCATTTGAAAGTGCAGAATGGAGTCACATTTTCATTCAGTTCCCTAGGGAACTAATTATAAGGTCTGCTCAACATACATCACAACAATATCTCTTATATGGCACAAGTAATTATTTAGATACTGTAAATATCCTTCCAAATACTTAAAACAGAACTGCTTCAGCTATTTGAAAGTTTCCTTAGAAACTGGTGCTAGTCTCAGCTGGGAAGTTTCAAATATTCCCTGCCCAGGAAAAACAGCAGGTACTCAGCATCACAAAAATGTAAACCCTGTAACGGGAATTTATCACATTCCCCTCTGAACCAGCACAAAGGAAAAAAATGGAGAGAAAGAGAACACAGTAGTAAAGATTACACAACCCTTAAGAAAAACCCCAAACATAAATGTTTAACAACCCAATGATGTTGTTTTTCCTCCCTTAGCTCCAATGTAGCAGTAAATTCTTTCTTTTCTCCACCTCCCAGTACACTGGAATCTGGTAGTTTTTACTGCATCAAAAATAAGAGTAGGATATGCAAAAGCACATCTTTCAGAAAAGGAAAAATCCTTCTTTCCCATGTTGCACTAGCCTTGGGGCAGAGGAGAGGAGGCTAAGGATGGGTGATGGCTCTGACTCAGTCATTGCTGTTCATACTCCAGCAGCTTTAAGAATTGAGTCCCATCATATTAGACATACAAAGACATTAAAATAAGTTTTGCATAGCAGCACTAACATTCTAAAAAGATTAGAGAGCTTGTGGGAGAAAGAAAACATTCATTTGAACCTGGGAAACCGACACATAGAAGTTACCCTCAGTAGTACAAGACTTCTCCTTAAGTCTGTACCAGAACTAGAAACTCAACTGTCACAAAACTACACTTTCCCACTCAGAATATACACATGCAACAAACACCGACACAGCCTTGGGAACTTGCAGAGTAGCTGCAAAGTAGCTGAATAGCTACACCAAAGATCAGATTACTTAAATTTTGGCTCCTGGAGTTCTCGGCTTGCTCAGGCTGTGCTCTGATTCACAAGATTTGCCCCCAAAAACAAACTGGAGGGGGGAAATTATTTGATTGGCTCCAAAGCTCTTCTAAATTGGATGATACAGTGCACATCAAGCAGCAGAATAGCTTCCATAGCAACACACTCTCTCTCTGCTTCGTTATTTCTAGGGCATCTGTCACTGACTCAGTTCCCTGAAAACAGTTGCAGGGAGTGAAGGTTGCTTGCAGACTTGTAAACAGCCACCTACGTTATTTTAGAAGTGCATCTGTATTATTGTCAGAGTGTACCTTGTGAGGGCAGGCAGAAGCAAACTGCTGTTCCAAATTGATTATAATACAGATTTGTATTTCCCAGCATCTCCCAAACAAAGACTTCAGTGCAGTCTACAAATAGACTACAAAACACCCTGTAAGAGCCCAATATTATAGATTACACTTTCTGAAGCCAGAAAAATTAATTATACAAGACGATGCTGGCTAGAATTACATACCAGGTATTTCTATGTCTAAGCAGAAGACAAGCCTTTCCACATAGGTAAACAGTCTTAAATAGTTCTAAATTTTTCCCCCAATCCAATTTTTTCTGAAGGCACATCAAATACTTTTAAATATTAATTCACCTCACGTTCATGACATAACAAAACAAACTAACAGTATAACTTTAAGCCCACCATACATACCAAATAACAACAACTTGTGCCATTCTAATGCTTTAGTTAAAATTACTGTATTTAGTCTTTAAAGATTTTCTTGTATTTGTCCACAAGTTATACAGTATCAGTAGCTCTCTTGACTTTCATCACCTTGGAAACACCACTAAATGCAGAAAAACAAATACCAGGAAAATAAATATGGATTTATTATTTGTAATACAATATTTTTTTTTTATTCTGAATCTTCTATTTTATATTCTTAAGGAATTTTGCAATAACAGATAAAAACAATCTCATTTTCTTTTAATTCCATATCTGAGTAACAGCAATTGTGACCATGATTTTGAAGATCATAAGCACAGACAGATAAACAAATGAGGTCTGATGAGCACGTACCATTTCCTTCAACAACAAACATGCAGGGCTTCTGAAAAAAGACAGACCATATTTGTGTGAAATGTAACTTTAATATTAAATACTGCATCTAATAGGAAAATTTACTTATTTTTTTAAACTGTCTGAAATGTACATATAGGAGAAAACACCAGTTACTAGTGTTAAATATCTAGGACATGTCAGCAGCTACTGAAATCAATAAGAATTAACAGTATTTACTTCACAGGAAAAAAAAAAGCGTAACGGCTGTTCTCTTGCCACTTAATATTTTGCTAAAATAGACAGGCTGAGATGCTATAATATAAGTTATTTGGTCTGGTTTTTAGCAAACAACACTGAAAGAGTCACTGAGTACACACATCAAGCCCACAGTTAGTAGTTTAAATGTTTTTGCCTTTTGAGTGTTTTGTAGTCCACTGTGGTATTCACTGAACAATGAGTCACTGGAGAAGAAACAAAATGTTCTGCATCTGCGATAACAAATATATTAACAAAAAGAAAAAGAAAAGGAAGAAAAAAGACTTAATCTGAAAAAGAAGAAAACTCGATTTTTTTATTACCTACTCTTTGTGCAAAACAGCCAGTATGTACTGACCTTCAGGGCTTGCATCAAACTCTATTTAGTTGTAATGGCATTTGGAAAGAGCCAGAATTTGATGAGACTCACAGACTGCAAAACTTCAGAGGACTCTTTACCAATGTTTACTATTGCAATGAGTTTAATTGCTTTGCTTTCACTTATGCCAGGGCTGCTTATGGTCTTGGAAATAGCTTTCAGGGTCCATCTACAGAGTTAAAAAAAGTGGGGAAAGATAGTATGAGGACCAAGAGGAAGTGTCAGGGAGAGAGACACTTTTAAAATAGGACAGAAAAGTCTCATTGTGGCTACATGCTGGGGGCCTTTAGTAAAATGCAGAATCACCGAGTTAACACTCCTTTGCTAGCAACAGTAGTTAATGAAACCAGCAAAAAAACGCAAACCTCATCTTATTCTAATTGCTGGCCAGCAAAGGAAATCATTGCTTACTGCTTCTTTGTTAGCTCCAGAGCAAAAATTTTTTGCAATGGGTCTGTCCTCACGGATGGGGTAAGTGAAAATATCTACTTAACCGAATTTGAGTGGTTGGAGAATTCTTTTTTAAGTACTGGAAAGTACAAGCAAAGATGTCTTAGGGAAAAAAAGGTTACGAAAGCCACGCATCTGTACAACTGTATGTCAGATCTATCAATCTTATGCATCACATAATAATTCAAGGCATACGTTCAAGTATTTTTGCCACAAGACCCAATCTCCGACTGACGGGCAAGGCATGAGGTCACGCAACGAATGATAACAAAACCAGACACTAAGTCGCTGCTATGGAAGCATCACAACCTAAGCACTGAGGAAACTGAGGTGGAAACCGTCTCCAATGAGGTCATTTAAGTGTTTTATATGCGCGTATTAGCAGCACTGCACAAACTCGGCCTAGGTTGCTACTTGCATCTGTGTCAAGTAGTCCTTCATTTACTCTGAAAAACACGCCTGGTGCGGAGCCATGAAAGTGGTTGCAAGTAGAGGGAAGCTGGATCTGGCAAGGCCAATCCAGTGACTCAGCGCAAACAGAGTGCACGTGCCCCATCATCTTCTGAGAGTCCTGTAAAATCTGCACCTTCTGGCTTTGTCTGAAATCACACTGGATTCAAATGGAATCACAAAGAATCATTGCTGTTATCTATCTACCCTGCTTTGTAAGTACAGTCAAGCAAGACTACGCATCCAGCTCTAGGCTCACGGCAGTCATGCAGAGTAGTTTAGAGAAGCTACTGCAGAGCTGTAACAAATGGAAGAAAATCGTGACAGTTTATCTTTCAACCATAATGATGTCCAGCTTGTATTCTAAGTTTAAAAGCAAGCCAAATTAGATAGTAAAGAAAAATAGCCAGCAACCCATAGCAGATATGAAAGGCTACATCAGTATGCCTTTGCTATTATAATTCACTAATTGCTATTAGGAAGAAAGGGCTTATTTATTTCTCCTTTACCATAAATACATTTTGTTGTTCCCTGTGCACAAACTTTGCCATTCCTGTGACCCAGCAGTGAGCCAGTTCAAAGAACTAAATCAGCAGAGCAGCAGTCAGTTGGGGCTGGGTTTCTGTCAGTGTGGTTCTCTGCCCGGGCGCGCCACGAGGTCAGAGGAGCATTGGAGCCAGCCCAAGGAAAAGCGCAGGAGCCCGTGGCAGGGAGCAGGTATTTGCAGCAGCTTGGCTCTGACATCACCCGTAGCCACAGCAGGATTCAACAGGAACTGCCTCAGAGCAAAGGCAGTAAGATAGCACCAGATGATAGCATATCGGAAGCGTTCTGTTTCTTCAGAAGGAAAATGTGAGGCTCTTCCAAATGCCTACCAGTGGCTTTAGTGTTGAAGTGTTGTTTTTCTTTCAAAATCCAGTATGTAATTCTTAAGATTATGCTGGAGATAGCAACAATAAGGAACCCACATCAATGCCTAATGGGAATGCTTAATGAAAGTACCATTCTCATTAACTAAAAGCCAATCTGTGCTCTTTCTAGCTTGGTTACCACTGACACGTGTCTCTAAAATGAGACACATTGTAAATTCACTTATAATTCAATATAAAGATTCCAGACCAGGAAATTCTCCAAATAGTCTCTTTATGTCTCTTCTTAAATCTCACTCAGGCTCTAAAATAAAACTTTGTTGTGCACAACCTTCACACTGGCTCTCAGAAAAGGAGTAGGCTTAACTCCTAGCTAATAGTTTCATTGCTATCACGAAAGCCAGAACAGAATCCCTTTTATGCCTCTGTTTTTTGGCAAAACTAACAGGAAAAGACATAGGAAAAAATCATCCAATAGCTGAATCCCTAGTGGAAAATAAACTGCCATAAATCATCACTACAATATGAAAGCTACTTTAAATTTGGCAATATTTCTGGCAGACAAATGCTCTGTTTCTACAACTATTAGTGATCCAAACTCTGCTGCGAATATCCATTTAAATTTTTTAATCTGAATGAGGAAGGTGAATCCAATTCAACTTGTTTTCATGCTGTGTTAGTTAGCTTTCATTCACTCAAGTAGAGATAACAGCATATACCTCCTTTGGCACACTATGAATTGCAAATAATTGATCTGATTTTTTGCATCAGTAGCACAAAACAACTGCAACTAAAATAGGAACTTACATACAAGCATATAGCAAGACCCATATCTGCTGTAAAACTCCTCACGCATGTAAGTAGACAGGGTAAAGGACAAGAGGAGAAAAATATTTTCTCCAATTACACCTAGTGAACCAGGTCACAAAAAGACTGAAACACTCTTAATTCCCACTGAACTGAAACTTCCTTCAGTTGTCGCAGGATGATGTCAGCAACCAAAAAATGATGCTTTCATATAAAGAAAAATGTTTTTAATAAAGTCACTACACAAAGGTGTTGTGGATCAGTTACCAGTCCAAAGCCAAGATAAAGTTTAAAGTACAATAAGTAAACATTTTAAAATGTAACATAAAACTCAAATATTGTGAAAAGAATACTGGCACCCCTTTATTTCTGTTGAACGTCAGAAATGGACACCAACAAAACTGTAGTTTAAGTCCTGGCAGAAGCTCAGACTGACAGATGCAAATAGGAAGCATTTTTAACTGCTGCTCAATTACAGGGACAATGATCACTCAGTAGCATTCTTCATAATCAACTGTAAAGAGATTAAAAGCGTCAAGGAACAAAAACACCAAAGGAGAACCACTGCCCCAAATGATAAAACTACACTTTAAACTGTATTGTTGCAGTTGTGTTTCAATCACTTTTGTAAGCCACTTTGATTTGGAGGCTTCATACACATAGGAACAGAGTCAAACAAATAGCAACATTTAGAGGACATAAAACCAAAGAAAGATCAAGTTAAATCAATTCAAGATTCAGGTCACCGGTACAAAGTGGACGCAGCAACAAATGCCATCAGTAGCCACAAAATTGTCAGGCGAACAATGAAACTGAGAAAGGACAAACACACTGTCAAACAAATCTTGTATTACCAAATCGTAAAGATGAAAAGCTTTTTTCCTCCAGTTAAGTTGAGCTGAGATAGATGAAGGAGAATGACTAAAAAATAAAAAAAGGGACAGAGAGTTCAGAGACAAAGTTATTCAAGTTGCCTCAGACTCAGCTGGATACCAATATGGTTGGAACAAGAAACTGACATTCCAAATGATAGGAAAATTAGATTTAGAAACAAGGGCACTGAAAGAAACAGTATAAGAAAGCAGTGTAAGGAAGATAGACATTTTTATGAGGCTTTCTCCAAGACTAGGTTCTATTATTATGTGGAGAAATGAAAACTTCAACAAAACATCAATTAGGTCCTTCTAGCAAAGCTGCCCAGAAATAATCAGTGTTTCTCAATGATCAACTAGAAATATCTAAAAAGGCCTTGATACTCATAAAGTCTTCAGTACCCTAAATAAACACCTCGATTTTCTACTTTATTGATATTCAGACACTATAGCATCCACAAGTGATATTTGATTTTGCAAACCAAAAATTCGGCTGTAAAATAATTCTACATCTATCAATAAGAAACAAGAAGAAATATAACATCGCTGTGCTTTTTTGAAGAATAGGTGAACCTAATGACCTTGTTAAGTGAAAATAAATTGGCAGATATTTCATGTAATTTGTAATATCCCCCAACTTCAAAATAAAGTTTATGTCCACCCAAATACACATATAATCAAGGGCTAATTCAGCAGAGTCTAAGATGTCATGTTACCAATTGACACTGTGGATACTATGTCCTAGTTTAAGGTAAAACAGAACCAATTTTCTGTGCAGTAATTGTACTTTTCAGCTAAGCCCCAACTAACTAAACTCTCTGAAATTAACAGCATAATTAACAGACACTGTTTGCTGCCAGAGTGATAAGACCTGATTGTAGTTTATGCCAAGGAACAGTATGCAGAGAGGCTCCTGCTTACACTTACTGCTGTAACAACCAGCCCAGCTCACTTGTCATGTGCTACATTGGAGGGTCAGAAGCAGAAAAGCACAGACGGGTCACACCTGCAGGGAAGAGCAGACAGGACAGGGGACCCAAAATTGACCAATGGGGTATTCCATGCCATTGGCATCATGCTTGGTATAAAAGCTGAGGGATCAAAGGGTTCAGTCCCTTCCTTCAATGGCCAGTGCACGAGGAAGACTCTGTCTGTCCATCTGCCTTTGATCCCAGTCTGTGCATTCCAGAATCCAGATCCAGAATTCAGTTCCTCTTCATGCTGAATCCAGTCTGAGACTTTCCCCATGCCTGTTGGTGACAAGATCGTCATCCTGGGAACCTGATACAGTTGTGTATATATTGCATGTATTTCATTACTTCCTTTTTATTAATATTTTAATTATTATTTCTAATATTTTATAATATTAATATTAGATTCAGTTCTGAACTTGTCTCTCTCTTCCTCCTCTCCTGAGGCCAGAGGGCAGCTGTTGTTCGTTTCAGTGGCCAGTTCAGCCTGAACCACAACAATTACCACAGAAGAGCAGCCCTGTAGCTACAAAACACCATTGCCTATGTAATAAGTGCCTGTGACTGTTGCATTTCCCATACTGTTTCAGCTGTAGTTCAACAGACAACGGAATATTTCTACGTGTCATGAGAACAGACAGAACCTTCCAGCAAATTAGGAAAAATTCATACAGCACTTTTAGACATATTGATTATCTGAAGATAATAACTTATTTTACAAAGGAAATATTTAGAGAGCAGGGAAGAAAGAAACCTAAAAGGAATCTCACATTGTGATCTCACACTGCAGGGCATGGGATGTGAATTCCTTTCATTTTTGAACATCCACAGAAAAAGAACTCCTGAGACCAAGTGGCAGAAGATTAAAAAGTCATCCTGAAAGAAGACTTTAGCATTGATCCCAAAATAAAGAAAAAAAAATGTAGTTTCTTAACATGTTCTCTGGTTTAATATTTCACTTCTGCAATGTTCTGCTTCACTGCTACTGAATGATGGAAAGGAAATAACAAAAAGACTCTTTGGCGTTCATGTCCTTACAATACACAGAAAAAACCCAGAAGAAATGACAGAGCTGATCATTAAAAACGTTATAATTAAGTCCTGCAGTCACCAGATGTGCAGCTGAAAAGAGAAGTAGGATCAATTCTGAAAATTACACCATGGGTAAAGAGAAAGAAAAACTGGTGAATAAGCAGAGGAAGCCATAAGAAAAAATGCAGCCTCCTCTGCTAGACTTGGAGGGTGAGGGAGGGGAGGAAAAGATGCAGTATATGTCGTTTGAATAATCTAATTTCCTGTTATGCTCCCTTCTACGAACACATAATTGCAGGTTTAATACAGGCTGTGATTTAACTTGTTGCAAGGAATCAGTTTTCTATTCTCCTCCCCCCCCCCCAATTAAAAAACATAACAGTTGGAAGTGTGTAGAGTCAAAATATTTGATCCTGGCTGGTGACACTCTTAAGTTTGACAAT
>JAHREE010000169.1:4252645-4285478 GCA_033628505.1 Tringa tobata | reverse complement strand
TACCTGCTGCTCTCACAGTTGCTCACGAACTTAAATGGATTCCCAGCGTACTCCAAGAGATAACCAGCTACATAGATTAAGACAAATAAATTCTCCTCTGCTACCACATAGCAATTATATACATTTAATAACACAAACCTTTAACAGCCACAGGTTTGAGAGAGGGTTATTTGTGGGGAAAGAAGAGCTTTTACCACCACAATTTAGAAACCAAAACTGTGGTAAGGATACAAACTGAAATCCAAATCCTCAGTGATTCATTTCTGTAAATGTTTGGAATTTGACTCAAAAAAGACATCAAAATTAAATAAAAGGATTTAAATGTTTGAAAGATTAAAAAAAAAGTCTACATGGTCTAATCATCGTTATTTACTCTACTGTTATGCAAATACTCACTAATTCCCTTGGCAGTACATATTTGAGGATGCGGTACTGATTCATCAAAAGGCGTATCACAGATCAGAAGAAGGGTTACCCATACTAAGACACTGTGAATTGCCTACAGCAGAAGAGGAAGTGCTTTCATCCAGACAGAGAGCTCCAAAGCATTCTTCATGTGACACCACTGCCTCCCACAAGTCTTCTCTTTAATTCTACTTACTGTTGAAAACCAGGGAGGAGCTACAAAGGGTAGGAACAGTCCATGCAGATCTGAAAAGCCATGAAAGCATTCCACATTGACTAGAGCGCGACAAAGGATCAAGTCAGAGCAGGCCTAATTGATACATTCTATAATTTGGAACCTTTCATTAATTAACAGCTAAATTGTAGAACAGAGAGAAATACAACACAGAACAAGGATGGGGAACTAAACAGCACCCATTTTTCCAGTAATAAAGTATTATCAGGAAGATGTTATTGTGACTGAATGCAGATCTTTCAAAGTTAGTATGAGAAATTATAAGCAAACCAGGTTCAGTTTCATTCTTTTTTTAAAGGAAGGTAAAGAGAAGGCTCCAATCCAGGAGTCACTTTTCTTTAGCAAAGACATAATTTGTCATTTATCTTATTCTGAGCTCAGTGAAGAAGTGTAGAGGCTGCTGTGAACTACAGCCAACTAGATCAGAGTCAGAAAAGAGCAAAGGAAAAACGGCTAGCTGTCTAACAGATGGAGCGATTAACCACACTGGGGGAATCCAGTAAAAGAAGTGAGAATAACTAGCAGGGAGCATGGCTTTCAAGGGCATTTAACAAGAAACCTGGCTTTTTTTACCTTTTCTGTATTTCTAACTCGGTGTTTTATTCAAGTCCCTTTCTCTTGCCTGGTACCTCTTCTTATTTCTGTTATTTCAAATCTTTGTCTTACTGTTGCAAACCTGGGCAAAGTGCTTATTTCTGAGCTACAAGAAAATGTAAAATCCCCTAGGTTTCTGGGCAAGGGTTCAAAACTATATTAAATATTTTAATAATAAGCCCTAAAAATTGAACTGGGTCCCATGTTGCTGTCAGTCAAGACCTTGATTTGTCTGACCATCTGCTTATTTTTCTGGTCTTACTGTCATACATCTATCAAACAAAAAATATGATCTTTTGAGGCACTGTCTATTGGCAAGTCCTGCTTAATTTCAGCCTAAATTTATGGATTTATTTAAATGTTTTGGCTATCAGATTAAAGTGTGTTCTAAAATTGATAACTGAGCAAAGATGAAGATTCATAAATACAGTATTTCATACACATGGACAGGCATGGGCTTAGGATTATTAAAATTGCTAAAATTTATAATTTTGAAAATAGTACATAAACAATTGCCTAGAACACAATTCATTGTGTATCTCAACATTTCCCAGCCAAGCAGAAAGTTATTCAAAGATGTACAAATTAATCATAAGTTTAGCCTGATTTTAAAATTCTTAGAAACTTCTGCAGAAGGGCATTTCACAGCAATAATTACAGTGAACAATTTTTCAGCAAACTATTTGAACGCAGTTTTGAAGTCAAGCAACAGTCCATCAAAACAGACACCGTACTGGGAAGCAGAATACTTGGATTCTATTTCTAGGTCTATGCAAGACCTCAGATAAATCATTAATCTCCTTCCTTCCATGTTCATCATCTGCTTTGTCTACTACAATTGTAGTAATCCCGTTTCTGCAATGACAATGGACCTTCCAAACTGGCTAAAGTCTATATCTTCTAGTTCGATACTAATTGTAGCAGTAAAACAGGTATCAAGTGTTGATGCAAAGGCAAAATTCTGTAGCTGCTCAGCCATCAAAAAGTAATCTGAGGGTATGCAAAATATTTATTGTACTCCATGGCAAGATTTGGTGACATAATCCTTTTTTACTATGTGCACACACACAACATGCAACATAGAGTAATCTAATATCTCATGGCATTTACATGAGCTGCAATACAAAAAGTTCCAAGTTTTCTGCAGGATAGTCTTTCTGATATGTCAGTTTTACTGTGTGAAAAGACAGAAATTATAGTCCAATATAGAAAAGATGCCTACTAAAGAGGTAAAATATGCTTTATAAAAGTAAAAAAAAACCCCAGACTTACATGAGTTTTATATATTATCTTCTAATTAGCCACCAAAGCAACAACCAAAAGAATCACCTCAAGACAGAACTGAGATCATGATGTTGAAATAGAGAGAAAAGACAACGTTTCACTAGGTACAAGGAAAGGTTTTATCAGCATCTGGTTCTCCTCTTATCAGATGTTGAAACAAAGTAGTCCAGGGATCTATTAAGAAGGGAATGCCACAAATAGCACACAAATGTATAAAAGAAATTCCAGGTTTGTCAGATTATAAATATATCTGAGAAATTGTCTCAGATGCAAAATTATCACATAAAAGGAATAGTGATCTTTGTATTAAAAAAAAAACCACACACCACTTTTTAAATTTGAGAAAGCACCCTCCAAATAATGGTATAGATGGCAGTGTGCATTATGTTAGCAGATACTATGTTGGCAGATATTATAAGGTTCTTTTTCTACTGCATGTAAGATTTGCCATCCTCCTACCTGGAAAGAATCAATTAGAACAACTCACAGAGCCTTTCAAAAACTTTTGGTACTTGCCATCAACTTTTCTGAGGTTCCTCAGACCCAAGTACTTGTTTTCCAGGTAGTGGATGCTGAAATGGGCCCATTGTGCACAATGTGGAGTATATTTGTGAGTGACTATAGGGTTACATAACAAATATGCACATATTTTGCATCACATGAGGGAAAGCAAACACACTGGTTCCTTGAGACAGACACATCAGCTTGCATGGAAACAGAGAATAGGCTTCAAGTGGCCATAACCATCCAGGGAAAGAGCTGGATACCACTGGTGCATCCATAATACAGTAGTATAACAGTAAAAATATCAGCAATCTTAGATCACACCAAATGACAGAATTTTCTGTGAAATTATATTCATGAAAGGATATCACAATAAAAGGCAAAGTTGTAAATAGCAGGAGCCAGCTACAGCCTGCCTTTTTGAATATGCATCCCTCCTACTACAAGCTGGCAAGTGAACTTTTCTCCCAGTATGAAGTACCACATGCATGTTTTTCACTGCTGTAGTTTCCTGGAATAGTACACAGTAAGATACAGGGCATTGGCAAAAGAAGAGAGAAAAGAGGTCACATTCATAGGAATTCTGAAGAATCTTAAGTTCTCTTTAAAATGCTTTCAATTTCAATTCCTGAAACTAGTCCTGCTAATGAGAGAAGGAAAAGGTAGCATAAATCCATTTCTTATTTTTTAAATAAAACTTCTTTACTATGGCATAAATCCATTTCTTATTTTTTAAATAAAACTTCTTTACTATGGCACAAATTATTGCCCTTTACCACAGCAGACAGTACAAGGATTTTGTCCTTTCTAATAGTGTTAGCAGGGAAACAAAAGGCATTCATGGAGTCGATCTAGCCTCCCGATGTAAGGCGTCCACATTACTTAGCCAGTTTACTAATGAATCCTAATTTCCTAATACATGCTGTTAAGATATTGTATAACATTTAATCACACATGACATTGGTAATACGTATTTGCAATAGCAACCTATTTCCTTTTTTATGAAAACGTGATTATTTTTCAATGGGAATAAACACTTATTATGACTGATAAAATAACACAATCTGAGCAATTTAGATCTAAATATACAATACTCACTAAACAGTGTTATGGCTACCTACAATTCAGGTATTATATGAATTCAAACTTTTGTTTTTCGTATGATTGTTATTTACTGCAAAGGAAACTGAAGAGAGAGAAGGTGGCTCCCTGGAGGATTTCCTCATATTTACAAAAAACTAATATCTTTCTTTGAGTATAATATGAACAACACAAACAGTTTGTTCAAAAGACATTTTGAAATGAAGTAGAGGTGAGTGTCTGGGAAATTGACGTCTTATCCACTGTGCATAACATATCAAGGAAGTTCAATTAGCATAAAATGCCAGTCAAACTCATCTTGACTACATTCTATTTCAAGCCTATATTCTTGTTACATATATTTTGTAGCTTCAGATTAGCATTATAAAGGTGCTGAAGCATCCCAGTATGTAGTAAACATGTTGCAAAACAGTAAAACTAACAATGGCTGTCTGCACAGCTAAGTTTGGGCTGATAGGTTATGTGGATAATCGTACCTTTAACAGGCTTCTATAAAGAGATAGAATTTGTCATCAAATAAAGCAGGTGTTCCCATTATCTAGCTCAGATTGATTTAACCAGGAACATTTTGGGATAATTAGTTGGCTAAAAAGTAAAGAATTTCAAGTTCCTCCAACTTCTCTGCAGAGGCAAAAGCAGAGTACAGACACTAATCAGTAAAAAGGAACAAAACTGACAAAGTAGAGGATTAACAGAACATCATAGGAGAAAAAGACTTGGTGCTTTGAAGGAATAGTAAGGAAGTAAAAAGAAGGAAGATCAGAGAAGCGCAGACCAGACATACTGAAAAGAAGCTCATCTGGAACAGACCGATCAATGTCCACCTGAGAACTATATTGCCGACAACTGCATTATTTGAAGCCTTCTCTTCCATTATGTACATCACACCGGTGCTGTTAATGTATCCCCATTACAGCATTCAAGATATATTGAAAGCATTCTCTAAAAAAGTGAGTCAATAGGTAGGGTAAAAAAAAAAGTTAGCTTATTCTAAAATAAATTGTCACAGATAAATACAGAACATAGATTCTGGAAGATGCTACAGACCACTAGGGTAACAAATTATAGAATCATAGAATCATTTTGGTTAGAAAAAAAACTTTAAGATCATCAAGTCCAACCGTTAACCTTGCACTGCCAAGTTACCACTAAACCATGTCTCTATGCACTACATCTACACGTCTTTTAAACACCTCCAGGGATGGTGACTCAGCCACTTCCCTGTGCAGTCTGTTCCAATGCTTGATAACCCTTTCAGCGAAGAAATTTTTCCTAATACCCAAACTAAACCTCCCCTTGAGGCAACTTGAGGCCATTTCCTTTTGTCCTATTGCCTGTGACTTGAGAGAAGAGACCGAACCCCCCTCGCTACAATCTCCTTTCAGGCAGTTGCAGAGAGCAATAAGGTCTCCCCTTGGCCTCTTTTTCTGCAGGCCCCAGTTCCCTCAGCTGCTCCTCATAAGACTTGTTCTCTACCTCAGCAGCTTCATTGCCCTTCTCTGAACACACTTCTTAGGTGAATTACATAAAAAGTGGTATAACTGATACATAAACACACACATACACATGCCTTAGAATGTATACACTACAAACAAATATAACCAGCAAAGAAAAAAAACAGGTGATGTTAAATCTTATTTTAATTTTTGCCAATAGCAGGACAACATGAAGATGGTGACAGTCTACAAGAGGGACTTCTCTTAGCAAATGTAACAGAAAGAGTAGGCCCAAAGACATGAAAAAGGAAAAGGTAAAAACTCCATGTTGTGATTTTTAAGGAATGCTATTTATCATTTACTTAATTTTCCACATGTGCCTGTGGTAATCTTCCCCACACAGTTAATGTAACTCTATAGGTAAGTAACTTTGAGATACTGAAGAGAAAGAACAATTTGAGCCATCTTAGATAAATGGAGTGGAAAAATGCTTAGTAATAGTTTCATTCAGTAAAGTCCAGCCTAAACCAACAGGAAATGGTACCTACATCGTAACAATCAAAAATGGAGTATTTCACAATACTTTATTTGACATTTTTCCTGACAGTTGCCTGCCTTTTACTAAATTAAGCCAAACAACATTAGCATGTTACAACAACACAAGATTTGTTTGGTTGGGTTTTTCTGTTGGGACAACGTGGATGGGTGTTTGTCAGTTTGGGATTGTGTTTGGGGTTTTTTTCCAAACCTGTTACAAATATAAGCATTTTATGAATTTCCAAATGATCTGCATGCTAAAGTTGCCAGAATACTGAAGACGAAAGGAATTTTTAAAGCAAACTACATTACGGTTAATCCCAAAGTACACACACATTCATGTATATTTCAGTTCTTGAGAAATTTCATCTTTTGTTCTTAACATTTTTAATGTAGTTACTACACTACAATGCTTCACACGAAAAAATATTCTAATGCAGAAGGATTGAAAATCCTGTTTATTTGTTTACCTCTTCCATCAGCTTCTGTTTCAATAATCTGCAGAGACCCAAGTGAAAAGTTCTAAGTCATAGCCAAGAATTGAAAAGTTTAGAAACAAACAGTTATACACTCCCATAAAGATAGGAACCATAAACCAGGCAAGGTATTTAGTAGATGGACTTTCAAAATCAAAGAGTACCTGGATATGAAAGCAGATAGTTTAACATTCACTCAGTTGAAACTCAAGAGACTAAAAGAAAACTAACTTTGCCAACTGAACACTTGAAGACAAAGAACAATGAAGCAAATTTGAGAGACCTAGTGTAATAACAGCAATTGAATACAGAACCTATGTTTGAATGAGCTCGAGGGTTTGCATCATCAGTTCCTCTTTAAAGTGTTTTCCACATTTTTCTTTGATGACTGAAGCTGTGTCTTACCATCAATAATTAAAATACACAAACAACAAAAACACTCTGATGATTGTTCTTTCCTGTTATATACATATTAAGAATCTATTACTATTCACCAAGCACACATACCATTGCCACTGCAGAAGCCACTTCTACAGAACTCCAGTCAAACTGTGTTAACTTGCAGCAGTTCTTCAGCTCTGTAAGAGAAAGGTATAGGGATGCAGAATTTACAACCTACCACAGAAGAGATTTAGATTTAGCAGTGATGCATACCTCTGACTCTCTCCTTCCCCAACCCCTGATTTCTTAACCATAAGAAAACATTAATAGTGACCAACATTGCAGTTTTTCTACATGTATCAAGAAAATGCTGAACGACAAATATATTTTTATCCTATAAAATCTGACAATGCAAGGACCTCCTTTATGACGTTTCATCTTATTTAAAGAACTGATGATAAAGTCACAGCAAAATGTTTGTGATAGAATCAGAAAAAAAGAGATTATTTGTGATATTACATTATAAAGCACATTGCTCATGCTTAGGTGTAGCTGCAAACATCTTTATTAACAGTATTTGTAGAGTAGACAAAAATAGAACTTCTAAAGCCATCATTTAAAAAAAAAAAAAAGTCCCCAACTTCAGAAAAGAAAAAAAAAAATAATTATTGCATTTTCTGAAACACTGAAACACCAGTCTAGCAACTGGTGATTTTAATTCTTCATGTCAGAATTTAGAACCACATAGAAAAGCATTTCTTATTTGTTGACTCTGGATAATTGAGATTTCTTTCTTCTGGAATCTGGGAACAGACTTTATTCAGGTGCTTTGTTCCCAATCCCCATTTTTGGCTGGCACAATTTAAATAGCGCATCTCTCACTGACAAGTTCCTTCATATTGACAAGGAAAAAAGTTGCAGTTTTCCTTTTTACTTTTCAGGTCTCCTTATGCTTATTTAATGAAGCATAAATATGGATGGCACCTTCCTCCTTACATCAATTGAAAACACACAAAAATACATTCAGCTGCAAAAGCACCTCATTTTTTAATCAGTCTTTAAATAGTTTGCTTGGTTTTCATTATTATTATAGAAACTTATGCTCCCTTCACGCACATGAGCCACTCAATCTCCAAAACAATCTGTCCAGGTAAACTCATCACACTGCTTTTAGAAACATGTAAAAAGAAACATGCAACACTCAGAACAAAATCCTTTCATATATTAAAAACATAGATATTCATTTTATTATTCTTTTACTTCATCTCCACTTATAAAAATGAATATTGAGCATTCATCTCATATGTTGTTGTTTCCCCTTTAGCTATAATTAACTCTATAAAGAGTCTGTCTCCTACATGGTATCAGCCATACCTAACAGATAACTTTACCTAAGCTCTTCCTGACAGATTTCTAGTCCTATTGTTAGATGACATGGGACGCATTCATTGTCTTCTTCAAAGAAATATTATGCACAGTATTTTACCAAAACGCATTCCTGTTTATCCATTTAACTATCACTGGATGCTGGAAACTGGCTTGTAACATTCCCCTGCTCCTATTCCCTCTCCTGCCTGGTATGTCATCCTCTTTTAGCTCACTCTCGCCTCTTCTATTGCTTTCTTAATATTGAGGGGGTTTGTCTTTTTTTTAAAGTTCATCTACCCAAGTGTTATGGAGGTGGAGAAAAAGTGGTACATAGCCAGAGTAACCAAGAAAAGATATCCACCAGCAACAGCCAAATACTGACACACAGGTCCATACCCAACATCTGATTATAGAAGGTATTCAGGCCAGTTTGGAAAACGTGACAAATTTCACTAATATTGATCAGGGAAACCTATTCCTATACTAATATCCAGAACAACTTTTTTATTTTATATAACCCTAGCTGTTTGTGATCTCTAAAAGCATTACCGATTAGCTACTTACTATCGGCTCTTCTTAAAGTAGTAAATACTCTCAAAGTAAAGTATTCAATACCTCATAAAAGTATTCAATACCCTCAAATCTCTGTGTACATTCCAATCCAGAACAAAAATTTCCACATTAATGGCATGCTTACATACCTACAGAGGCAGACTGCCAGGCACCACATCTACCTGTGCTCCAGATCACTCAGTCCAAGGCCCCTTCAAACCAGAAGCCTTATCACAACCCTAACACAATATTGAGCCTGTCAGGGGTAGCAAAAGCAGGCCTGTTCCACCAGAAGGCAAGTCAGAAAATAAAGGTGACCACAGCACACACCAGGGCAGCAGCCTCACCAACAAAGGCCTGGTCCCCCAGCATCCTAGCAGGGTAGGGCTGGCCAAAGATTAAATGGAGCTCCCAGGTCAGGGAGCAGAGTGGGTGGGTGGAGGTCCCAGGTGAGGATGATTAGGGCAATTAAAGCCTAAACAGGGAAAAAAACCTAGATTCTACAAGCTCTAATCTAATCATTTTAGAATGATTCACCCTCAGCAGAAAACTTGGGCTTTCACAGAAGTGAGGAAGTAATTTTAAAACACATACATGTACACTTTTATTTGGGCATATCTGCAAGCATTATGCTGCATATATATGCATATGTAACATTTTGGCTTGTTTACCTGCATAGACATATTGACAAAGACCTTTATCTGTTAGAAAGCTAGGTGGTGGCAACTGTGAAAATCAGTGTGTGCATCTTATTTTAGGTGTTCTTGGAATGCATCTTTTACAAGTTTATAAACCAAGACCATAGCAAACTTCAGCATTAATTCATGCAACGAGTACTACACTATATTCATGCAATATGCAACTAGTTCCTTGGTATCAACTGTTTGTTTATCAGTTCACACATTGATCCAACAAACGGCTCCTATAAAAACAGTGTTATTGTATCCAATTAAAGAAGTCAACAACTTTAATCACGTTTGTTAGATTCCAGTTGAAATAATACATTGCGTATTGCATCTGTCTGGGAAAAACATCAAGAATGCAGGCATGTCACTAAACAATTTAAAGGAGAAGGAGAAAATGAATTAAGCACTTACTGTTTCTATGAGGAAGGACAGGAACATAGAGAAATTTAAAATATTTATACATATTATATACACAAGCATACAAATGGGAATTTTAGATTCATGCCTTTCAGATTCATACTTTTGTTTATTCAAATGTTTTCCCTTGGAAGGATTAAAAAAGGGAAACAAGGCAAACTACATAACTTTAAACTCATTCTTATTTGTTCAATTTATACTAGAATAAAGGAAAATACTACTAAACCTTCTCTTTCATTGTTAACATAGGCTCTTTTGAAAAACAGTTCTTAAAACTGTTTTATACGTAGCACTAACCACATATTTTTTCTAGAGTTTATCAGAGACCAAATTTTTATGTATGGCAGAATAAGAAACTGCTGCTGTAATTATACTTTCTCATATCACCAACAGTTTAAACTTTTGTTTAATGAGTTCCATCATTTTCAGAAATATAGGCTGTACCACTGCTCGCACAAATAGAAAAGCATTTAACTGAAAATGCAAGTTCTGTGCTAAAAAAAACCCAACCAACCAACCAACCAAAAAACCTCAAAAAATCACATATCTACATTTAGAGTGAAGAGTGAATTTCATAAAAAATACAAAACTACATTAATCTCATGTGACTCAAGCCATAACCCGTGTCTGAAGGCATACCCGTATTTCAGCAAGCTTATGTTGGACTAAGTAGAAACATGAAGCTTCCAGTTTCAAGATTTGATAGTGAAATCTTTTATATTTATTAGTGAAATATGTAGTGCATTTCTGTTGCAAAGTTCAAATAGGCAAGTTATTAGGAGACACTGCTAAGCCACTGGCACAAATATGATCTGCAAAAGACGATCTCTTGATCAGTTACTTCTATTTTTTAGTATTCTGGCTTTGCTGATGTCCTTGAGAGATTCATCTAATTCAGAACAGGCAGCCATGTATATGCCTGCAGGAGAAAGGGAGCTGCAGGAAGAGAAGCATCTATAGCTGACATTGGTTATGGACCCAGAACATAAGTATAACCGAAATCTGTCACTAATAAACAGAAAGGGGAATTTCTCCAGCCTATTTATTCTTTATTCTTGGCTCTTTATTCTTGGCTTTGGATTGTTCAAAGCACCTGCCCCAAATTTTTTTCTGTGGAGAGTTGTATAGTTACAGCTGTGAAAAACGGCTAGAAAGTAAGCTTTTCTATGGAAAAAAGAAGTATGCTGAAAAGCCAAATCCAAAATCTTAACAACTTGGCTTTGCTTAATTCCTTCTGTGTACTAAACTCAGACACAGAGGTTACATCAGTCTCTTCTGGTATTTTCCCTCAGTTCTACATTTAAAATTCTCTCTAGCTAAAACAAAGGGAAGAATTTTCTCCAGGAAGATAGAATTGGTACACTGCATGGGTGTTTTTACTGCCCAGGAGATTCTCTACTTTGAGTGAAAAGACATATTTTTAATTGTTTTGATATATTTGCCCATCTATTCCAAACTTCAAAAAACTAGGAAGCCAATCCACTATCAGGGTGCCACCTTTCTTTAACAGAGGATATTTCGATCTACTAAATTACTATTTAAGTTGCTCTCCTATTTTCTCTCTCCTCATAAAAGCAGTTTCATCCATATGTGCAAAGAGCTCAGGACTCCATTTTTCCTAATAAACTCATCAGTGAACAGAGCTCTGCTCTTTTTTTTTGTTCTCATTTGCAGGTTGAAAAACAATTATCCCAGCAAGACGGTGAACTGAGAAGGCAAGGACAATCTCCTTAAACTGATGCTTCCATTCCCTTCTGTTCACGAGCTAAGCCTAAACTTCCTAAAGATTGCAGGTTATGCCTGCTTCCTGTTAATGTAAACAATGAATTAATCAAACATGATGGGTTGGCAAAATGCCAAGACAAAAACAAACAAACAAAAAAAAAATCCCCACCACACTGGCAAAATACTTTATTCTTCTACACAGTGCAGCAGAGGAAAACATAGTGACTAGCCACGGAAGAGTTGGCACAGCACATCAAAGGAGGCTCATTTTTCCTGCTTAGCAAAGTTGCCAAATGCCCCCTTCACAGACAATATCTTCAAGCGATCTCTCCAACTCTTCCATACAATATCCCTTTCTTTTCAGTTATGAACTCTCCTCTGTAACTATTAACTTTAAAATACCTTATTTCAAACCCCTGCACACAGAGTGCACAGGTTTAACATCTTTTCTGGATTAAAAACTACTGTGTTGTACATGTTGTAGTCTGCACTTATTTCTCCATTTTCCTTTTTCTATTTGTAGAATTTTCAATCATAATTCACCACACACCTGCAGTTTTCAAGGAACTGGAATACTTTGTAGAAGCATGGAGTTCTTTTTTTTTTCTTTCCTCCTGGAAAATTAACTGTAAAAACATATCTTATTAAATAGTAATTCAAAATTATTTGCGTGTTTTAATTTTGCCTCTTGACCTGTGCTCCACTGCTTTTCTGTCAACCAGAATAATTATTTACTTTTACTGCTGATGAATACTACCAAAGCAATTAAAGATTATTATTTAAATAAATGATGGCTAATACTCATATATAGTGTATGAGACTACACTGTTTTTCAAATTAAAATAGATTTTTTAAAAACAAACAACAAAAAAACATATGACTGTGCTACTGATATGAAGATCTAGCCTCAAAGGTAGCTTCAAAGGCTTTCCAAGTCTCAGACCTGATGGGCTAAAGGTTCCTGTCAAGTGTTTCAGACACTGCTCTTGGTTCAGATAAGCATTTGCATATCAGGCATTTTTCTGAACTGTTTTAAGGAACAATATTCAAAATCATGCAGTATTGTTCATGTGCACAGTGGCCCCAGCTTTGAGCAGTACATTAGACTAGATGACTTCCTGAGGTCCCTTCTCACATTAAACATTCTATGAGTCTATGAACATTGAGTTCAATGGGAACAGGGGTTAACGGTGTTGAACCAATACTAAATATATATATTACCTGATGGTTAGAACTGTTAAGCATCTTCTAGCTCTTTAATGACATTTGTAAGAGCAACTGGTCGCTTAGCACTTTTGAAAAGCAAACCACCTACCAATTATTTTAAAAATAAGTTATTTTTAAATATTTGTTATTTAAAATACTGGTCTCCATATGAATTCTTATCAAAATATACCTTGAAGTATTAGGATTTTGTGCATGTGCTATTTTCAGTTTCTGGACTGAAATAACGTTTTTTGTCAGAAATATCTTGTCAGGTGTTTCCTGTGTCATCACTATAGTTCAAAAAAATGAGAGTACACCTAAAAAGTCAGAAAAGAGTTTATCAAAATATACAACTGAATTGTCTACAGGAGCCAGCCTGTGCATGTCTTGTGTTCCCCTCCGCCCCTCACCCCTCTTTTACTTTTCTAGACCTCTATCTCTTGTTTGGTAAACATGTATCTGAGTAAAGTACTTCTTATCTCCCATTTTCCTCATATTCTCCCTCCTGTTCTATACCACGTGGTTATCATTTTCTATATGCAGGGAGATCTTTCAACTGGATCTCTGAGGCTGAGCTTTTTCCTTTCTACAAAGAGGAAGATAAAATACAGAAAGGAAGAAGAGAAGATAAAGATTCAATGAATTCATGTTGAGTGAACAGGCAAACAGGTGCTGCTGAGCAGGAATCGCCCCTCAAAAAAGTCATATAACCTTTTGAATTAATTATACTTTTCAAAATATCTAAGTTCTAGTAGTCTAAACAACAGGCAAGAGCATTTCATTTCAAAGAAAGGGGAACATAGCAACATTCACTGTATAAGAATAATATAGATGAGAAAGCACATCTATGAATCATAGTAGAAAGCTAACTAACCCTGCAGCAGATTCTTCCAGCCAACCAGATATATAAAGGACAGAGTCTGAAGGATTTTTGCATTTACTCAAGCTAAAACATTCATGAGCCTGCAATATTAACACACCACCACACTGATTCCCAGAGACAGAGCCCTGGTACTCAGCCGGGACTTTCCATTCCAAGCTGACACATTTCATTACAGCTTCATTGTATTTACAGATCATTTTGGGGCACATCAAGGGCTCAACTACAAAGCTGATCAAGTATCTGCTGTACAGTTATATATATTTTACGTCTGTGCTTTTTTGAAGAAGATGGATTTCGTACACTACATGGTTTTTAAAGAATTCCCATGAAGTGTAAAAGAAGAGTAAATTTTAGAAAACAGAGGAACGTGCTGTGGGACACAGCTATCTCCTAAGTCCCAGCCAGCAGAAAAGGAACTCTGAGTTCACAGTGGCAAACATACAAGAAAAATAAAAAGGAGGGATCCTAAGAAGTCTTTTCATCCATTAGCCTGCAAATTTCAACTTTTCTGTGCTGTCAATATAAATGAAAAATTAGTTCTGAGACAAAATTCCTCATGGTTGAAGACAACAGAAAATCTAGGGCCTCTACCACACATGTAACAACTAAAATTGTGACATTTTATTCTTTGTCTATTCTTCTTCTCCCTCTAGTATTTAACCCAACCCAGAAATTCTCATTACAACTGGTGTTAAGAAGAGTAATCCAACTTCAGTGCCTATTGGGCAGGATGTTGTAAATCAAGTATATTGCTTCTCCAAATAAAAAAATATATTGAATAAACCAACCAGATGCATACCTCAAGCAAAAGCTCCCTAAAAGTCTGGAAAAAGTGACTTACAAAATCACTGACTCCTTTTGTATCACAGTGTTTACTCTAAACTAACGCTACTTTTTGAGTAAATCAGTTAGAGACATTTCTGTCTTCATACAAACAGTGTGTTACACGATGACTACAGGCATCCCTGGGGAGCCGACAGAGAGCACAGTAGGCATTACTCAATTATATTTTTATTGCAAGTGGAGCCCGGCTGCACAAAAAAGTTGCTCCATAACATATCAGCCTTGTCTTAAATTGATTAGGAGTACATTTCATCTTGGCTTGGACATGGAGTTATTATGGGTTATCTACATTCAGAATAACACTTCTTTGCCTCCGTTTGTTTCTATAATATTTTGGGAATACTTGAGGTGTGAACAAATTGAAATAGGCCAGGGAAACTGAAACACAACCCCACATAAGCACATGCAGTCAGACTCCAAAAGTATGGGAATTCTACATCTGAGTCCCAAAATGAAATTAAATTCCTATTTGACTTAGAAGCAAATAAGCAAACTAATTCATTCCAGTTAAATAAACTGTTATGTTCCAATACATCATCTTCAAGCACTTTGCCTTCTTTTAACTAGACAGCCTGATAACTGCAAGGATACCTGCAAAGCACCTACATACAGATTTTTCTTAGCCAGATTTTCATACTTGATATTTCTTACCCATGAACTTTGAGTTCACAGCATCAAAAGTAGAAATTCAACTTATGCAAAGGCCATGGATGCTAACATGTTTGGGTGCTATAATGCAAGGCAACCTAGTGTGTCTATTGTGGTGTCTGTTTACTGGATACAGAATTGCAAGCAGTAAGTACATGCATCTTTCCAACCTTCTCAGAAAACCACCTTTCACACTTTATTATCACTTATTAAAGCCTACTGCTGGCTTGATTGAAGTGTGTAGGCTGCACTATATTTACCTGCAAATAAAGCACCTTCATTTGGTTCTTAAGTTACTTCAGAAGCTCTCCCTGTTATTACATGCCTCCTTTTCATATTATAAATTTCACACAATTTACTGCTTTTGTGTTTCACTTAAAATCTTGTTTATCGGTGGCACAAAAGTAAAACTGGACTAGTAATGTCTGCCTTCTTTTCATGCTTTCCCTCATGGGATGCAATTCAACTCACATTATTGATGAGAATTATTCATTTCTGAAAATCTTTCAGGTATGTTTAAACCAAGCAGGTTCTTACATTTTCTACCCTTGGAAGGAGGGGAAGAATCGAATCGTATTACCGTTTCCATCCTTTGATATTTATGATTTAATGACAGAATATACATAATCGTACCTTTCTCAACAGATAGTGTTGAAGTTAAAATCTGTACCTAGATGGACTACTATGCCTAGCCAAAATTTGTTTTCTACCACAGGATCACAGAATCATTTCTTATGACTTCTTCAAATGTAAGGCTGCTGTTACAAACTACAGACCATTGCACCCCAGAAGTCTCTGTCGTGATTTAGGCCAAATCAGCCAATGACTGGCGACAGATGCTCTCCCCCAGCCTTTCTTTCCAGGAGAGGAGGAGAGATAAAGAGATTTACGGGTTTAGAAGGAACTAAATTACCTTAATGAAATATTAATAATAAAATAAAAAGGAAATAATGAAATAGGTACAATATATACAAAACCATAGCAAGCTCCCATGGTGACGTCACCAGCAGGCACTGGGGAAGTCCCAGACTGGACTCAGTGACGGGTGGGAACTGGATTCCAGATCTGGAGTCAGGAACTCATGGATCGGGATCAAAGGCAGATGAACAGACACAGTCCTTCTTGGACATTGGCCATTGAAGAAAGAAGGCTGATCCTTTGATCCCTCAGCTTTTATACTGAGCATGAGGCAGATTGGATGGAATATTCCTGTTGGTCAGTTTTGGGTCCCCTGTCCTGTCTGCTCCTCCCTGCAGGTGGGACTCCTTTATGCTTTTCCATTTCTGACCCTCCAGCAGGGCAAATAATGAAGTGAGCAGACCTTGGTTGTTATAGCAATAAGTATAAGCAAGAGCCTCTCTGCATACCACTCCTTGACATGAACTATAAACATAGGTCTTATCACTCTGAGAATGAACAGTTTTCTGCACAATATGTTGCTAATTTCAGAGAGTTAGAAGAGATCTAGCTAAGAAGTAAAATTACTGAACAGAAAGTTGTTTCTGTTTTACCTCAAATGAGGACAGTCTCAAGACACCCACGTAAAAGAGTAAAGCAAGTAAACCCAAGTATCTATATGGTTAATTTTATTTAGTTTAAGTTAAAAATGCATAGATTTGGGACATATGCTTTATTATTACTTACATTGGGCCTACAATATCTTAATTTCATTGACAAATAAGTCATTCACTTTACCTGCTTTAAGAAATGTATAACTAAAGAAGAGACAACTCCAGTAAGTTGTCTAATACCTAACTCTGTAGCTCTGGTTTTATGTACAGACTGCAAACTCAGTAACTACATAATGTCCCTTGTCCACGTAATGTTCATTAAAGCGATATTTTTCTTTTGTCTTTTTCTTTTTAAAAATTACACAAGTCAGTTCACTATAACAAAGAGCATGTTAGATCTTAAGATTATGTGAAAACATAGCTGTCATCTGTTATCAGCTATTTCCTTCAGCTTTCCTCTTTTGGTAAAATGTTTGCCACAGGAATAAAAAGTCGGTGGACAATCAACACTGCTGGAACTAGGGATTTTTATTCAAAATTGGCTTGTGTTAGGTAAACAAGCTGAAAGACTGCTAGACTATCTAGCTTTTATCCTCAGGTTCTCCAGTAGTAAATGTTATTTGTATATCAGCATATACATATCCATACACACACAAACCCAAAATGAGGATTCTCAACATTGTGACTTACAATACTGTTGTAAGTTGTGCACATCAACAGAAAAGTGAATTTCTGTAAGTTTCAGTTAAACACAGGGTACTGAATTCCGATTGCCTATTTTGAAAATTAGAAAACTTTGCTTTCTGTGCTAATTCTGCAAGGAAATAAATTAAGCAGATGCACTGCCAGCCTGTCAGTTCTCATCCCCTCCCTCCTAACTTTTGAATGAATTGGCTAATTTTGATCAAGTTTGACAAAAGGACCTGGTCTCAAAGATAAGAAGTTCCAACAAGTTTCCATGAGAACTGACAGTTGAGTAGGAGATAAAGACTGACATGAGTCTTCACAGTGAGGAAAATATTGCTGTGTAAGCTCAGCAATTATCTATTACGCTTGACATACCCACAAGTCGATCATTGTGTATATACCAGCCACAAAATCCACTTGCATGTAATTCGGAAGCAATCATAGGTCTTCTGTTTCTCACCCAGCCACAAGCTAGGGAACAGAGGAGAGGTTGGTGATATATTTTGTAATCAGTGGAGAAGCTTAGTTTAAACAACGAAAAGCGAATGAAGAAGCGAGCCATAGTTTGACTGGACATAATGTCATCTGAAACCAAGCTTCAGCATATACACTGCAATCAGACAAATTTGTTAAAGTTTGCAAAGTGTTTGTAATCATTATCCCACTGTAATCCAAAACAATAAAAAACAGTAAAAGATCAGAAAATGTTACATTTACTATGATTTAACAATGTTGCAAACAAGTTGCTATTTATATTTTCCAGTGTTAATTCAAATAGGCCAGTATCCCAGAGTGTTCTTGAACCTTTTCATACAATCACCACTTGATCTAGGAGGCCACATGTATTCATACCCTTTTTAGCTGGGTCTGCACTAGCTCTATTAGTAATTACACGGTTGGCACTAGGGCTTGTTAGGGACATATCCCAGGTTATTAACACCTCAATGACTTGAATCTTTTAAGAAGAGATTCTTGGTATGCTGTGGAAGAAGTCTTTCACCTTTCCAGGCCTTTGTCTGAATGATGCTTGGCACAGATTTAACTGAGAGAATCCCAGTGTTTGCCTGCTTTTTGCCTCTGTTCAGTTCTGCTGATGCCAGCCCCTGGCTCTGAAAGTTTTGAGTGCTGTGTTTCCTTCCAGTCTCCTCAGCCAGTCTCGCCAATGCCACATAAGGAGGAACACCAACCCCCTCACACACCCTCACTCCTGTTTACTTTCCCTGCTTCTTCAGGGAAAGGATTACATTACCTTTTTACGCAAAAGCATCACATCAGGACCCCATGTTTTTCTATATGAATCCTTGATCTTTTCCAGTTAATGCTTTCAAAGACGGTATTCCAAGTATTTTACTTCCATCTGCTCAAACTCAATAAACACTCCAGAACTGGAGGTCCATCAGTGTCACTGAAAATACTTGTTTGGATTGTCATTTAAGCAATTATATCCCTCCCTCATCCAGATGTTACAGAGCATAAATGATAAGAAATCATTCCAAAGAAATCTGCATTGCAGTCATCATCAAAGTGAGTAAATAAAGAAAAGCTAATAGGACACAACACACTAGGCAAATCACTGTGATCTTCATAGACAAAGGTTACGGATTTATTTTTCTTCTTTCTTTGAATATATTTTTTCTTCTAGATTCAGAGGCCTTCACGTCAAATTCAGTATTTTTAGCACCCACACGACAATCTAGAATTAAATTGCACCAGTTCCTTAGCATCTGAGTAAGAAACCCATGATAGATCACTGTGATTCTCCTGTCCTTGTACAGCAATCAAAGAATCAGTTACTAATACACCGAATTGCTTCCAAAAGCAGAATCACACAGCTCCATCTTGTGGAAAACAGATTCCTTCTGTAATGTGACATCTCAGTTCAAGTCCTACGGTTGACTTATGCCTTTGTTAAGGATTTAACTTTAGATGTTTTTACCTACAAAGTTTTATCTACTGCAGATATTTTATTCAACATGTAATTATCACAACTTCATCAAGAATAGGAACAACCTGCTTAGTGGTTTTATTTATATTCCTCTGTATCATTTTATTTTCCCATAACATTCTCCCCAACATGTTCATATGTCAAGTTTATGTTTGTATTGTGGTGCAGAATCAGCTACTTATTTTAATTTCTGTCCTTATTCTTTGTCCCATAAAAGTTTCAACACTTTACAGAAGTGTCCGCAGTGAACGTGCCACAGATTAGTACTAAAAATATTTGATTTTCAGCCTAATGGTACTTCCTGGCAGGAAGCATTTGCAATCCAGTTTAGGTGGCACAAAAGTGCAGGGCAGCAGAGTCTGTCTCATTCATGTAAATCAAAACATTAATCTGTAATGTTTCCATAATCTAGTGCCATTAAAGTAAACCAAGTCATAACAACTTTCACCTCAATGAATGAGACAACTTTCCACAACATTAGGAAAAGCATCTTCTTGGATTCTGGAGACAACTGTGGGATTGATCCTTATTCCTTTGTGGCAGTTTTCTTGTCCCACTGAGAGCTTCGGAAGGGACTGTACGTCAGAAATAAACACATCGCCATATGCACTCCACAGATGCTGATTCTATTACTGTTGTGTTGTGAAGTGTAGTCTGTATCTTCCTACTTTCTCTACCCTTCTGTTATAAGATTAGTGTTGCGGGGAGAGAGAGCTTTGAAGTTCTCAGCAAACACAAGTTTAAAATTATTCTTTGTGCCCCTCTCCAGCAACTTCTTCGATAATTATGGCACCATTTACCATAAAAGGTACATTCCACATTTAAGATAATGTCAACTAAGACTTTTAGAGTGACAAAATCACTAAGGATTTGAAAATTTCTCAACAATAAAGGCCTCTTTTTACAATGGCAATTATTCATCCTCTCATGTTAAAATAATTATGTAACAACTCTTTGTTCATTAAGCAAGAATTATACGGGAACTAAGAGAAAAGAAACCTTAAAAAAAACTCTGCTATGCTCAAACAAATATTTAGCTTGTCACCACATACTCATTATTTCCTTCATCAACCACATTAGTGACAATTATTTGTGAGGCTTTGCACTTTCTTTTCATTCACCGATCAGTACATACAGTGACCAGGTGACCACCATCACATTCTCAATGAACAACAAAAAAGGAATTTTAACAAAAGATCCAAATGTTACGAAACTCTGTATTTAATATGAACAAGTACCACAGATAAGACCCAAACATTAACTACATATCTAATACTAATAAAAATTACTATATAGGGGTTAATAAAACTGGAAATGAAAAATCATAAATCGTTTGACTATATAGTATTTATACATGAACTTTTATGCCATGCTATCAAGAAATTTTTATATTTTTGGCTATACATTTTACTTAGGGAAAGCATATTAAAACATGCCTATCAACAGAGGTCTACAAACTAAAATCCATCAAGAAAAAAGTTCCTTGGTCTTTAGTACGTAACTCATTGTAAAGACTTCAGAACATATTTTGATGTTTGGAATAATAATTTGTGTTTGGAGAAGGTATTTTTCAAAAGTTGCAGTCTAATGTAATGCTTCTCTATCAGGTTACCCCCGCACACATTCAGTGCAGTTTTCTGAAAAAGCAGCAAGTAACGTGACTCGTGGGACTATCCACGGGTGACTCTGGGAACATATTTCCCATTAATTTACAATTGAAATATATGAGTGGTCGCAAATGACCACAAACATTCCCTCAAGTCTTCTAATTTAATTAAAAGGATAAACGATCCCAAGTATTTTCATCTTTTTTAATTAGTTTTAAATTAATTTTCAGTGTAAGAGCCAGAAGTCCTAAGAGAAAAAGTAAGGAACTGTGCACAGGAGCTTCTGCTGATCTTCGGATACACCAGATCTGCATGATGTCAACACGATAACCAAAACCAGCTGCTTATTAAAATACTGTCTTGGACTACAACAGTCAGAGGCTGTCTGAGTCAACACATACAGGCAAAAAAAAAATGTAGTAGAGAAAGATGTCCTAAAAATCGTCTAAAATCTGTATTTTTAGCTAACATGCCAAGACTTACAGGAAAAAAAAAAAGAATAGTATCTTGATTATTTTCCTACAGATCCCACACACCTATTGTGACAATTCCTCACCACTTCACCCCCCTGCATTCACCTTCCATACTGAGAAACGTTATGGCATTCCGCTTTTCTGGTAGAAGTCAAAATAGTAACTCTCTAGATACGACTGACAAGAAAAATACCTCATCTCTTCTGCTAACATTTTTTGTATGAAATTTCAGGAACAGTATCAACTTGATTTCTTTTTATTAAGTCCTGAAGTGATTTTTGTTTCTCTGAGAAGTATTAGTATTACTCTGAAATGCTGAAATCCAAAATCTACAGAAAGGATGAAGAAAAAGAACCCAAGACTTTCCAAGGTTCATACCACACTCCACCAATAGCTGTCAATGCTGACAAGAAACAGCTACCTCTGAATGTAGGTGGATGCAATAGTTCATCCTCTTTATCCAACCAGTCTTTGGACCGTATTCCAGAATCTGCCAACAAGGTTGCCAATTAGTGCCAATCATGACAGGTTTTTCTGTGATATGGACACCTATTCAACAGAAATTGTGCTGATACTGTCAATCTACTCTGCTTCTGTATCTAAAGAACCTTTGTATGACTTTGTAACCTTCAGTTACTACCAAGATTAGCCAGGTTGAAATAGTAGGCTATAGATATGAAAAACTCATTCCTCCACCATAAAAAACCCTATAATGTGCAGTTTATAGCTGGAAGTACTCTTAGGCTTTTCAAGAAAGTGCCAAGAGACTACTGCTAGAAAGATAAAGTAATTTGTTCGATAGGGCTACAATTATTTCATTCCCCAAAAGTAGGGGATTAAAAATTATGTTAATTGGGATAAATGTTAAGAAAGCATTAAAGCATTATTAGAAGACAAACCAAACAACAAAAGAGTTGCTGAATATTACAACGCTACAATGCGTTGCATTTGGTGCTTAGAAGATACATAATTACACACAGGCTGCCACCAGTAGTCTGGCATATTTAATCACCCTTAACCCTATGTATTTTCATTACTTCGGTGCATACCATTAAAACTCAAATGCTACCGAAACACGGCATTAGAAATAATTTAGTATTTCCTATTTTAGATTGAAAAATATAAGACTAAATGTTAACTGAGGCAGATCAGTCTAGTTAAAAACAGGACAAAGTACAGTACAAATATACCTGAATCTGCTGTGTTTCCCAGTCATCCATTTATCTATGCCTTTTCAAATACATACGTATTTTGAATAAGGCATTGAAAGTGTAATCCTGGATTCCCTGGTAATCTAACTGGGAGATTTGGCTGCAGCAGCAATCAAACATCAGACTTAGGGCAGAAAGAATTAAAAAGTAAAATGCCTAGAAGACTTTGCAGGTAACCGGTTTAATATAAAGGCCCTTGTTTTATCATGCATGAATATGAGTATGATTCTTTGGATTCTAAAGCACTTTAATCGATGTTAAAGGATTCTTAAGAACCTCATTATATATCTCTTTTATAGGATTATGAACATTTGCAAATGGGGTCATGTAGTAATGCTTCAAAGGCTAAAAAGTTAGATCAAGACTTATTTTCCAAAACTCTTTTAAATATTTCAAAATCAGAAGGCCTGCCCAATATACATTGCCACATTCAAAGTGTTAGCATTCTCTGTGAATTCTAGCAACACTTTTTTATATATATATGTTACTGTTCTCCCTCCCCCACTGTTTTCCTACAATGATGACTACATCTGCAGAACTTTATCCAAAAGTAAGTAGTAAGAGTTTAAATTAAATTAAAATAAAGTTAGAAAATTTAAAGCTACATATACTAAAGACTGAATTGATTCGTTTAACTTAATATACTAAGCAACAGCATGCAAGGATTACAAACAAAATAGATTATGGCTGAGCACCTCTATGGCAGTTTCGTAACTGCCCAGTCTGAGGAGTTTTCCTTTCATTAGAGGAACAAAACAAATCAAAGCTGAATCAACAAGGACTTTACAGATTTGTAAAAGTATCTTACAGTTACAACTTCAGTTTTCTAAAGCAAAAAGAAGAGATTAAAAAAAGACAATGTATGGGACAGTACTGCAAAGAAAGAATGAGATTTGAGCAACTCTGCTTGAAGAAAAGGATGCAAAGGTACTCAGGACAGAGATACTTTTTTAATCTGCAGCTCTCCATCTGTAAGTGACAGTAGTGGGAGCTCTCTTGGAAGCTAAGAACCAGCATTAAGCATGCATGGTCACAGCACAGAAGGCACATATTTTAACCTGTTGCTGCCTAAACAAGCGTTAAGAAAGGGGTACAGTGAAATCCAGAAAGAAAATTAGCTGAAACGTCACTGTAGGTATCTTTGAATTGTATGCATCTGTATGGGATGTCGGACAATCCACCCACAAAAGTAACACTTCTTACCTTTCTCAGCCATGTAACCCTAGATAAGTATTGTCCTTTGTCTCTTAGCCCCCATGTATCACATTCTGAGAGGAGTCCCTTCCAGGAGCTGTTTTCAGAAGTAAGTTTGTGGGTATTTTAACAGGGTGGAGGGGATTGAGAGGTTCTGTGAAAAGATTTTAGAGGAGAGACAGTGGTTGATAACAGCACAAAGAAAGATGGGAGGGCAGATTTGACACATTAAGAGTGTGTCAAAGAAGGCATAGCAGAAGAAATAATACTTACCCATAATGAGCTATTAATGGTACTGAAATTGTACCATTCATTTTTTAAAATGAATATGCTCGACTGTAGATTTTCTTGTCAGTCTATATATTTTGATTAGATGCACCACACAGCTCTACAGCAAATTAGTGCAATTAACTTTGATTCTTTAGGATCCAAAGGAGTAGCATATGCAAATCTTGTGGCAGAATCTAGAATTCAACTCTAAATTCTTCTCTAAAACATTTGTGCAAAGCGAGTGGTTATATTCAAAAGTTCTGACAATCTTCAGCAGGAATTCAGAGATCTAAGGCGATACTCATTTCTTAAATTTCCCATAAGAAGAAAAGTTTTTAAAAATCCAAAGAAAATTTACTAAATCTGTCATGGTAAAGCTTGAAAAAGAAGTACAGCTTGAGTTCATTTCTTAACAAACACCTTAAGCATTCAGTCATCATTTTTGTGTACCAAATACAGACATTTCAATGAGAATCTTAGCTTATAGATAAAATGTTTTTCATGCTGTTCCTTTTTAGTTTTAGTAGCACATCCACTGTGAAACTAGCACCATTCCATCTGTGAAACTATATAGAGTCAGACATTTTACCTCATAAGAAATCTGTGTAGCTCACTAATTTGTGGCTGTATGAGTACAAAAAAAATTGACACAAAACAAACTGCAAATAATCAGATGTAAGACATAACTGTCTAGAAGAAAGGTATACCCCTAATTTTGTTAGGACAAACCACAAATCAAGTGTCAATAGAAGCTTTGCAAGGGAAGAGAGAACAAAATATAAGATCATGTTACTATATTACTACAGTATAATTTACAAAATGATCCATATATAGTAGACATAATGGAAAATTTTGTCATAACTTGGAAATCCTGTCAATAGGTCATTCAAGGACCAAAGGCAGCATGGAACTGGACCAATCTACTTATCAGCACTTGCTTTTTATATTGCAGTAGAGTTTGAAGATCCCAAACAGTGATTGATCCTCTTTTGTTAGTCACTGCACAAACACAAAGTAAAGGATTTCACAGATGTCACCTGACAGGCTGTGACACTATTCACTCCATTTGACCTGACTCTGAAGAACAACCAGGAAAATTAAGCACTTTCACACATCTGAACCACTCTCAGCTTAAACTATGATCTACCTGAATGAAGACAGTGCCCTGTGAACTGAAATGGCTGTGGCACATGTATAAGTTCCATTAAGCTACAAAAGTGAGCAAATAATAATAGTATTTTTTTAAATTGCCAAATTATTCACTATGGTTTTGGCAAACGCAGCAAAGCCATGATTAAGACAGCTTCTCCCTTCCCCAAAAATAATGAGTCCCCTTTACAGTTCTTAATAAAGTTATAACTTGCACCATTTATCTGGTAAATAAAAATCCTTGGAAAAATGGAAACAATGAGAAAGTAGTTCCATGCATATTCAAATCATTGTAATTGCTATGGAAACCATCTCTAGTAATTCAGTCTTTGTCTCAAAGCAGCTCAAGGCAAACCATGACACAATGACAGCAAAAGAAAGTGTAATACTGCCTAAGACTTCAAAATTCAAGAGAAAATTAAACCACCGTGTAGGAAAAGCCTTCATGGTCTCCCATCTTCCAGGTTCTTTTTGGAGCCTATTTCTGTGGATGAGCTCTTTGGTATTAAACATCCCAGCCCATTGGCTGGCATGGCTTCTATCGGATATAGGGGAAGCTTCTGGCATCTTATCACAGAAGCCCCTCTTGTAGCCCCCCCACTACCAAAACCTTGCCACACAAACCCAATACACCATAATTCCTCATTAACATACAAACAATGCACTTGTTTTCTTAGCAAGAGAAGAGTTAAATGATGGAGACATCTATAGGACTCATACCTTCAAGGATCTAAGAATATCAACAGTCAGATGAGATTTTTGAGTGTTATATTTGCAAATCATTTTACCTGACTAACCTACAAACTCCCTAGAAACATACACTCCAGGATAAAATGCAGCATGCAAAGTTTAAAAGTGATTCAAAGAACTCTCAGAGCACAGTAAAGACACCTTACTATTCAGGTCTAAAATAAGAAGCCAGCTTCAGTCTTAACTATGAAATGATTATTGCTGCTTCATAATTAGAGGTTTCCTACAGGTTCTGAAGAATGTAAGCCAACAGTTTTCTCTCTACTTTAAATTGAGTTTAAAACATCATTAAAAATAGAACAGATTGCACATTCATAATACTATCTTTCTAAGACAGGAATCTGAGAGGTGTGATAATTTGGTACATATCTAATTTTTCAGATACAGTTACTGAGAGTAAAGAGTAGAAAAGTAGAAAAGACGTATTGATTTGAAATGCAAGTAAAGATGTAGATTCCAATTTTGATTTTTCTATTGTGTGATAAATCCCAAGAAATTAATTCAAGCTTATAAATGCTCCAAAGATGTTCCAGATACTATTTACTAAAGAGAAGATGAGTTTTCTTGATGTGTTTTGGGGAAATATGACACATTCAAACTAGGACACAAAAGCCAACAATTACTGAAATAAAGAGAAGACAAATTATCGCAATTCCTGAACTATTTCTTTTGGAACAATGTAACAGTGGTAGGAGAGCTTTATTTCTCACTTTGAACTGCCCAAGATGAAAACACTCTAAGAAAATAGTGACACTGTACTGTAGAGCTTCTATACATTGTATTTTCAGTCAGACACGTAGTTTTTCTTTCCTATAAGAGTTAATCATCCTCTACCTCACTGAAACACATCAGCTAGCCAGATGCCAATTTATTACTTACAAGTCATGTTTTACTTGGTGTAGTAGAAGCAGGAATGATCCTTTTCTAAATCAAAGAATCTAAATCTCTCTACTAGAAAACAGTTATCTAAAGTAAGATGTCATTTTCCTGGCTGTCTTGAACAGTCGCACTTATACATCACGTTACAGGAGAGTTGACATCACTGGGCAAGGCATGAATTGATAGTGCAGAATTCAGAACATCAAGCCTGAAATTTGAGTCCTGATTTCCTCTGCTTGGTTGCCATCCATGTCTAGTTCTAGTAATTGTGGGTTTGGTCAACTCAGTTTTTAACCCTCAAATTCCCCTGAATATATCTACTGATTCAAGAAGCACACGAATAGAACATTGTACAACAGTGTAAAAATCCTGCAATTGCTGTCTTTGCCGTATGTATTCTATAATCAAATGTTTAGAGGAATGGAAAATTCCATATATCAGGAAAGTTTTCTTCGTGTTAACTTTATGTTCTCTTTAGAGGTCAAGGAGAAGTTATAGAGGTATGAATCTGCCCTGTAGAGAAAATTAGAATATTCTTTCAGTGAAGAAACTTCAGCTGCCTGCAGTTATTAAAGTGTTAAGAAAATTGTTACACGTGATCCTATATTAGCAGCAATATCCTGTTTCAATAATAGGCTACAAGCACTCTAATTAGAAATGTCTATCATGTAAGATAATATTAATTCCACTTTTACAATTTTCAAATTAATATGAAAATATTTTTAATTGTTATGTTAGTACATTTCCTTGCTAAACTACACTTGTATTGGAGAAACAGTAAATTTGATCATATGCCTTAGGAAAACCATCTGTATAAACCTGATAAACAGGTTAGTTCATGCTACTTGTAAGCTAACACTTTTTTACCAGTGACATTTAGGAACAGTCACAATTTTGGCTGTTGTGTTACCCACAGGACACTACTCCAGCAATGTTGTTGCTCTATTCTTTATACAAAGTTATCTCGTTCACTTACACAGCAAACACTGCTTTTGGAATAGAGTTTTAAATACAACAACTGAATCTGGTTTACCCACTAAAGCAAATATGCTTTGGAAGGTAAAGAACCTCACTTCTTTTTCAGCATGGACCAATGAGAATAACAGGCTGAGGTGCAAATTAGCTCCTCAATCAGCTATGGTTTTCCTGGTGCCTAAAAAGAATGCTCTTCAGAACACTGCATCAATCTTATCTTACATGTTTTTCTCTACAAGATCTGTTGCAAGCTCTTTACCAAAGTAACAACTTGATAGAATATTTGGTTTGTGAGCAAGAATAACCTACATTTTCATAAAGTTCCAGTTCTAATCCCAAAATTTTGTAACTATTCTGTTGGAATCAGAAGGATAAATAAATACTCTTTGAACTACATGTTCCAACAACTTACATTACATATCTGCACTTCAGATTAACAACTTTTAAGTAATAACAACACACAAAAAAACCCCACTTCTAGTAGCACTCAGAATATGATGGTTTTCATCAATATTTTTTCACTTAGGGTCAGGAAACGCAAAATTTTCAAACAAAATTGCAACACCAGATTTGCATTGCCACTACTATACAAGAAATCCACCCTGGTCACAAGGGTGCAAATGTTTACACCTACTTATACACATGTATACTGCCTATATACATCCATGTTGAGATATTTCCCATTGCATCATCAATTGCTTCTTCCTTTGTTAATAACAAAGTCATTAATTTGTAACAGTACTTCTAATAAATGAACAGCTAAATATCTCTGAGTGACTATGACCACATCCCTTAGAAATGTATGATTGACTTGAACATAAGTAACATATTGAAACTCTTAATCTACCTGTCATTTTTATACATTGCTGCAATAAAGAAACTTTGTTGTATTTCATGACTTTTACATCTAGAAACTATTGAAGTGAATTATTCTACACAGTCACCACATAAATTATTTACCTAAGATGCACAACAAAGGTGAAGGAGTCAGTAATTCCAGGGTCTCACGGTCTGTGCAGAGCCAGTACAGTACTAGAATTTACCTTTTCCATCTTACTAATGTTCCCTATGCATCAGATCATAGTCCAAATCAATTCTTTAATTGGAGTTCATTTTTAACCCAGTAAAAGCATGTCATGTTTAATTTTCACAATAGCTTCCTTGAAAAAGAATAATTAGATTTTCCTTCATAGGAGAAATATTTCTTAACCTGTAAAGAGTGTTCTGTATATAGACTACTGGAGAAAAATCTGTTTCAGCCAAGTACAAATTACAGAAAGTGCCCACCTCAGAACTAAATATTCTAAGAACGTGAACAGATGTGGTTGTAAGATGGCTTATCATAAATTTGAAAATTATGGAACACATTTTTCAATTACCAATCTATCTTTATACCTCCAGAGAAATATCGATATTTCTATTTTGGCTCTTTTTCTTAGAAAGTTTGTTCCTAGTAAAAAAATTTATACATATACATACAAAACCATGCATTAATTCAGACAACTTGGTTTCAGCAGTCTTATGTTTTAACTATAAGCTCCAACAGGCCTTTGTTTTTACTAAAGCTGTGAAAAGAATAAATATGTGGTCTACAATGTAATGATGCATGGTAACTCTAATAAGAGGACTATGGATGTTAATCTCTTAAGATTCATCAACTAATATGTTTAGGAACTAATATATTGATAAACCTAATCAGAGATAATGAATCAAAATGTACACAGGATTTGAGGTAAATATAGTAATTTATTTCTTATAAAATTGCCTCTTTGAGAAATTGCAAAATGCGAGAATTTTTAGGCAATTTCAAAGAAATTAGCCCTGTCTTCTTAGTTGGCGATCAAAACTGAGGTTCAAAACAACCCCTAAGTCAGTCATAGATATTTCTCTGTAGAGAATGGGGTTGATCGGGCTAAAATCTAAACAATGAACCAGGCCAAATACACAATAAAAAATCTACAGAGTAGGAAATCTCACCACATTTTCACAGCGGAAAATACTGAGTTTTACTTAAATACAAAGACAAAATAAAATGCTGATATTTTAGAAAGAATATAAAATAAGTTTAACATAAGTTATCTAAATATTTGTTTTCTTCTCACAGGTATTCCTCCTCAGGTCTTTACTTTATCAGTAAGAAAACTTTATTAATGTGACACAGAAGAACTGTTACTAGTGTTCAGGAAACACTGTTGTCATTACATAAATGGGCAGATTAATGACTTAGTCATGGTTTCTTGCATTTTTCTCTTCCCAACCAATGATTAATAACTTGTCAAAAATAAAATTTAAAAAAAAAATAGTTGTCAAAAGCGTATCTTAAAGAGAAGATTAATCTTAATATTGGTGATCCCAACAATAACAACTGATCCAAATAATAATCCCACCTCCAGTGATTTGTTCTGTTGCACTACTGTACAATTAACCTGCCTTTCACATAGCATTAGTAGGATGAAGCAAACAGGTCTGTTAATGCGTTTTTAAAACATGTAAGTAAATGTCTTTCTTAGAAGGCTGAAAATAGGTTGTACTGACCATCTCATATAATCTATCACCTTGAAAGTAGCCTATAATTTGTGTTTGTTTATCATTTTATACGGAATGAGACTCCTAAAGTTAGTCTAAATGTTTATTACTTATATATACAACAAGTTCCAATTTGTTTAAAATTAAAATCAAGCCTTCATTGTTAAATACAGAAATGTATTAGCATGTATTGCCCTGAATACCATTGTCCTAGCTTATTATTCCAAACTTTAAAATTGCATATATCTTAGTTAATTCTTAGACAAATTTTATTTATCCCGTTCCTATACAAGTTCTTTTTTGTGTTTTTATGAACACTTCTTAAATATTACAGTAATGTTTTGCAAAGAAAAATTACACAAAAATGGCAAGATTTAAGCCTAAATTCTGCTATTCTAAGGTAACAAATGACAGCCCTCTACTGGTTAATAAATACATAAGCACAGAAAGTACATTTCACAATAACTGTACATTAATACTATACTTAGCCAAAGTAAAAAAATATAAAAATTTATAGTACAAAATAAAATCAGACTATAGAGATGCCCGAAATATTTTATTTGGCCCATCAGAAAACATATTATTTTTAATTCATGTAGCAAACAGTAGGTCAAGGAAATGGCTGGTTCCTAAACTATATGGATAACTCTATAGAATACTGTAATTCTTCAAAGAACTAGTCTCATTGGACTAAGGTTTTCATACAGTATTCAAAAATAGCAATAAATGCTAGTGATAGTTATTGTGGTATTGTGTAAAACTATGTTTTGGTCAGTAAAATGAGCTGCAGGCCACAAAAATAAAATGTTGTAGAAGTAAAATACTGTTTTTCTGCCAGTTTTTAAACACTTTCTTTTACTTTGCCCTGAGTCTCTGTACTGCATATTAAAATAAAAATATGTATATTATAAAATAATTTGAAATTTTCCTGTGTTAATTTAAAAGATTCTATAGCATAATCCTGACTTTGTGGCAAATTTACAAATAATGCATTGTAAAGTACACCTTCATTAATAGTGTCAACTTGAATAGGTATGCAATAAAAGAACCCGTAAGCAGCTGTACACTTTATCTTCCCTAACTTAGAAAATACCAAAAAGCAGTGGAAACCTCACTGCAGCTGCCAACATGTGACCATGCGAAACAAAGAACTGAAAGTATTCATTTGAATATATCAGACAGTGGACTCAATACCCTGGTAATGGCATTTTACCAAAAGAAGATGATTTGGGGGGAAATATTGTGAATTCATATCAAGTGTAAATAAAACAGACTTGGAACGTCTTCCACACACTCGCATTAAGGGAGAAGTTGGTTGTACACTGTCCCTGTGCCCCATAGCCCTGCAAAAAAAGCTGTCACACTTCCCCCCTCACTTTCTCAGAGAGTGATTTTGACCCAGTTGAAGCGGCATCCACCTCCCCTGCAGTAGGCCCTAAAAAATTGATTATTTTAAGGGGGGCTGGAGACAATCAAGTTCACCTGCCCTTCACCAAGGTGAATTGTAGGGTAACTTTGAGGAGCGTCCTTCATTTTGAGCTGCTTCTGAAAGCAGGCCTGAAGAACCTCTCACCCCTGTGAGAGCAAACGGCCTTTTCTGCACTGACAGAGGCAGGGACACTAAAAGATGAGGTACCAGGAAAATACTGAGGTACTGATCTCCTGCGTGAGGAACGCAGGCTGCAGTTTAGTTTTGTTGCTTTAGAAATGCAAGCAATTAGTAACAAAGAACAAATAATTTATGGTAAGAAGGGAAAGGATCCCCTCTATCTCACATTTGCACCCAGCACACACACCTCACGCACAAGGAGGAAAGGGGGCTTCAGCTCGCCTGAAGGCGAGCATCTGTGGGGGCTTGCCGGGCAGATAAGTCCCCATTCCCACCTCATTTTCCACGCCGGTGGGTTTCGGGATCCTCCACCTCTGCCNTTGACCCAGTTGAAGCGGCATCCACCTCCCCTGCAGTAGGCCCTAAAAAATTGATTATTTTAAGGGGGGCTGGAGACAATCAAGTTCACCTGCCCTTCACCAAGGTGAATTGTAGGGTAACTTTGAGGAGCGTCCTTCATTTTGAGCCGCTTCTGAAAGCAGGCCTGAAGAACCTCTCACCCCTGTGAGAGCAAACGGCCTTTTCTGCACTGACAGAGGCAAGGACACTAAAAGATGAGGTACCAGGAAAATACTGAGGTACTGATCTCCTGCGTGAGGAATGCAGGCTGCAGTTTAGTTTTGTTGCTTTAGAAATGCAAGCAATTAGTAACAAAGAACAAATAATTTATGGTAAGAAGGGAAAGGATCCCCTCTATCTCACATTTGCACCCAGCACACGCACCTCACGCACAAGGAGGAAAGGGGGCTTCAGCTCGCCTGAAGGC
>JAHREE010000169.1:4220235-4252323 GCA_033628505.1 Tringa tobata | reverse complement strand
GGGGGCGGAGGGGCTGGTTGGGGCGGGGGGCGGCATCGCGGGGCACCCGCTGGTCGCTCAGCGCTGAGCCCTGGGCGTTGAACCCGCCGGGGAGAAGGTGTCCGACCGGGCGCGGCTCCGCGTAATTCCTATAATCGTTCATAACTTGTAAGTGGCAGGAATCTGTAAGTAGCTAACGAGCGCGAAGGGGTGAAACTTGCTGACAAGTTTGGCCCTACTTGCACGAAAAAATGCCGCTCTGTTTTCCCCGGACCCAGGGAGGTTTCCCACCGTCAGGGAGGGGATGTTACGGGGGCTTTTCGTGAGTGACCGCAGGTGAGGAGATGTCACGGCAGCAGTTCACAGAGTAACCTTGACGCAGGTGACCTACCGGCTGTGGTTGTCTTCGAGAGCAGGGGCACGGACTAAAAGATTCTCTCTGCCCAATTCTTCCTTCTTGTCAGTGTTAAAATTGCCTCTTCTCTGAAAAAGAGCTAATAAAACATAAGAGAAAATGTAAGCTCCTTTGAGAGTTGGTGGCTCATATTTGCTTAAGTATTGTCTAGCTGCTACTGAAAATACATAGATTTTTAAATCACTTGGATGAGTCTGAAACTGAACAAAGTATACCCAACAAGAAAAAAGTCATGGTTATTCTGACTTCCTTAAGTAGCATCTTACACTGTCAGGGATTGTATTTGCTTTGCACAGCTCCTCAAAGTTTAGTGTTTTTTGCATCCGTTTCATCAGTTACCACAATGAAATGTGTTTTTATTGTATTTGGTTTAGGAGTATTTTATTGATCAGCTGAGGTCAGATGGAGTCGTTCATCTTCCTCGGCGTGTCACTAATGAAATCACAAATAATACCCGGTATGAATTTTACACGCAAGGAGGAGTCATTTTTGCAACAAGTCGAATCCTTGTGGTGGATTTCCTTACTGACAGAATTCCTGCAAATCTCATTACCGGTAAGAGTTTAATGAAATAAAGGTAAGGCTCTTCTGTTTGAAATTACATAAAGCTTAATTCTGTGTGAAAAGTTCTAGTGACCAGTATTGGGGCTGAAGAATTATTCCTTTTTTTCCACAAAGACTCAGGTAAAAAGAGCAAATATGTATATTTTTTTAATTGCTTTTTTTGCTGCAAACTTGTTTGCTTTATTTAATCATACAATTTGAAACCATCCCCACTATTTTAAGATAATGCATTGTATGACTTTCTGATATCAATAACTGGCTGGAAAACAAATCAACAGTGAAACTGTGCTGTTAACAGATGAAATTCAGACTGGCTTTCCAAGGAGAACAATTGATTGCACTTGGTGAAATAGTACCAGAATACTCTCAGTACACGGCCTATGACTGAAACTGATTTTAGGTGTCATGTTTTATCAACTCTGCACACTACTTTTTGTATTAACAAATTACTTCTGATTACTTTTTCTGTCAAAAAATAGCTTTATCTTACTAATCTTTATCTTGACACACCTTGGAGACACTATCTAAATAGTAATATTTGGAAGTAATGCTGCTGCTATCCTTGTAAAGACTTTGGGGAATAGCTTGTGACCATTTTTGTTGTTACATAGAAATTATGATGAAAGATATTACAATTATCTTTTTCCTTTAATGTTCTGTTCCCCTTCTCCCCCAACCCCTGCTGGTTTTGTGCTCTTGTCTAAGCTGGAAACCCTGTTAAAGCCTGGAGAGCTAGTAAAATGGATATCTAAGAGCTAGGAATAGAAGAATATTTTATTGTCATCTGAATGTTAACATCTTCTTAATGGCTAAACATAACTAAATATTGAATGCTAAGAAAAAATTAAGTTTCTGCTTCAGAAGCTGTATCCCCTTCCTTTTAGTAATATGAAACAAGCTCTAATCTGTAAAACATTTTGAACAGTTTTATGCTAGAGCCAAAGGACACCAGATTTGTCAGTTGTAATATTTCTAGGTTAAAAAAAAAAAAGTGAACAAATTTTCTGGGCAACCTACTTTAATTTCTCTTATTGTCCTTGATGCCTTCCCCTCTACCTTTCTGTCTGAAAAAAAAAAAAAAGAAAGAGAGAGAAAACCACACCTTTGGACTTTATGTGCCTGAAAAGAAGAAATACATTAAACGTTTAAAAAATTATCCTGTCCTCTAATGATGCAGATGTTGTCGTTTGTGCGTTGCCACTAGAGGTCAGTGTGACAGCAGCGGTGACAGGCTTCCTGCTTTAGTTAAGCCTTCGGTAACGGGGTTCTGTTGGAAACGTGGATTATCTGTGCGTGAAATTGTACCACAAAAATTTGTAATAGTGTTTCTTGAGGAGTTAAAATAGCAACAAAGAAAGTGAGGAAAGTGCTTCCAGGTGTCACAAATGTTAATTTATGTGTGATTCTATATTGATTTTATAAACAACATCTGATGAACTCATAAATTCAGCTAAATGAGGATAAGAAATTATGACTGCAGTAAAGAAGAATTATTCCTGGTGGTTTTGGCCATATAGAAATTATGTACTTAATAGTGTAGTCAAACTCATGTGAGTTGGTGTAGTAAACAGCGGCAAGTTGTTTCTACCAAGGCTTACACAGCAGTATGATCTCACTTAATAGGCAGAGAAATATTGACTAAAAGTACAAAGTTATTCTAATGAACACATAGTCTTACTGGCCTGTTACAAATTCTGTGTCTCCTGTAATGTTCTTTTAGAATCATATCTTAACAAACTGGAAGATGTTCAGAAATGAGTATGATCGCTACCATGTCCTGAAAAAATTGCTTTATAGGAGAGATGTAAGAATATCTAGATAGAAAAATACTTTTTAGTGGATTATTCCATGACTTGACCATGCAATGAATGGTTTTATGGCACTCTTTTTCTTAGAGATGCTTTTCATTTACAAAGCAAAGGCACATTAAAATCAATGGATGGGTGCTGAGTTGAAAAACTTGTTATAGAAATTAAATGCACTATAAGTTTGTCAATTATGTAGGTACCAGGTAAAACCTGTAAAGTTTGATGTCCTTTGCTTCCATTTTAGAAAGGCATTTATCATTCCACTGGAAGCTGTGAACAGATAAAAGTAGGCTTCACTCGGGAGAGAGTGAAAAAATGTAATGTGTTATTGAACACAATTAACCATGAGAAAAAATAAACCTTGATTTTAACAGGCTTCAGCTGAGCGAAGTATAAATCCTGCAAATATGTGCATGATAAATCTATGTGCATGTATTTTCCTAATACACCCATAGTCATGAAGAAAATTGGTGGTGTACTCGTACAGTTGGTGGTACCTTCTGTCCTCAAGTGTGAATATGGCTATCAGAAGGGAGGGAAAAGCAAAATAAAGCTTTTCAGAAGTTCTTTGATTATATAAAGACTTGAACTCTTACCAATGAAACATACTTGGCAAGTCTGTAATTCCAGAACTTCTGTAACAAAATAATTCATATGTCATAATCCTGAACATTCCAAACTTGCTTTGTTGTAGTAGTGTGTTACAACTTGCATTTGCTTTTACTCCTTTTAAAAGACTCAATTAAAGTTTTGCCTTAGGATTAAAGAATTTGCTAAGCTAATAAGTCCCACCAATCAATCAAGCACAAGGTGTTTTTTTTTGTTAAAGATGCATCGTTAGCCCAGTTCTGTTATTTGTGGATTCCAGTATATTGAAACTGAGGAATCACTTGACTCACTCCTGAAAGTTTGCTCAACTATTGTTTTAGAAGATTTAAATTCCTATTACATTTTATTCAAGAAAGGTGTTAAAGAATTTTTGAGGAAAAAAAATCTATACAAAATTGGACCTGACTTCTTGTAACTTAAAAAAAACTTTTATTTTGCCAGGCATTTTGGTATACAAAGCACACAGAATCATCGAGTCCTGCCAGGAAGCGTTTATCTTGCGACTTTATCGCCAGAAGAACAAGCAAGGCTTCATTAAAGCTTTTACAGACAATGCAGTTGCATTTAACACTGGCTTTTGCCATGTGGAAAGAGTGATGAGAAGCCTTTTTGTCAGGAAACTTTATCTGTGGCCAAGGTAAGGCACGACTTTACTTCACTGGAGAGTTAAACTTAAAAAAAAAAAAAAAAATGAAGGCTGTTACAATGAGTTCCTAAGAAACTGAGGTGTGTGCAGTCACACTGCTAGTATCTGTTCCCTCTTGTATTCCCAAACAAATTCCATTCAGTTTTTTGACAAAAGAAGTGATCTTAAAGGTGCTAAATTTCTGTAGGTAACTTTGAAAACAGACCCAAATCACATCTATAAGGGGCTGAACCTTATGGTATAGCTGTCCTTTTAGCCAATAGAAATCACAGCAGAAAGTGACATTATTAATAGCTCAAGAAATACTTCACTCATTAAACAGCTTATTTATGCCATAAATAACAGGAATGCAGTCTCTCAGTTCTGCCATTCCTGGAGGTACTTGTTTCCAACTGTGATGAAATTCCATGGATCTCTTTCTACATGTCAGATTTTTTGAATCTTCCTTTACATGTATGTTGTGTGTGAAGAATATTTTTTGGTGAGTGATAGAAACAAAATTGCTGAGTTTATGACACGCATTAAGTCTTTCAGGAGCAGAGCCACAAATGTAACTGGGCACTTGAGCTGATTACCCATTCAGTGCTCTTGCCAGGAGCAGGAGCTCTGTCCGTTGGTTCCTTCAGTCTGGTCTAGAATGTATTTCTCTCCATCTTAAGGTGCTGGTGCTCTGCATTGTAAATTCTTCAACAGTCTTTCTTTCAGTATCACAAAGAAGTAGAAATGGACGTAACCAGCATAGGAAAGGTTGAACAGAAGCTCCCTAAATTTTCTTCCTTGCCTTTTGAACCATGAAAAGGGCTGGGGGTGCAGCATGCAGTTAAGGGAAGTGCTCTTTGAGTATCAGAGGTCAGCAGACATGGCGTTCTCTGAGCCTCGTCCTGTAAGTGAAAATCAGCCGGCATCTATGTCCCTCTGCAACCAGACGGGCTCTAAGGGCAGTGATCTAACAGGGACCTGCTACTTAGAATGAGAAGCTGGGAATATCACAGAATCTGCTAGTGGGCCCATGTAATTCCAAAGGATTTATGAGCCCATTCCAGTTTCTCCCTTAGGAGATTTTTTGGTTTTACATTAATACTTGTTATGTGTAATAATGACGTAGAATGTAGCACAGTGACTTTCCATGGATCATTCAGCAACAGTATATAGGTTCACATGACTAGAATGACTACAGTCAGAATTGTGGAATAGGTGGTTTTCTGAGGCTGTTCATAAGATTGCAGTCTTCATATCTGTAGGAATCAATTTATTTTTCAATTAACTTCTTTATGTTTAAAACAACCATAATTGTAGTTTGTATAAGCTTTTGAATAATTGTAGGTCAAGCAAACCATCCATGTAAATCTTAATAAGCTGTTTTCCTCTTAGATTTCATATAGCAGTGAATTCATTTTTAGAGAAGCATAAACCTGAAGTGGTGGAAATCCATGTGTCCATGACCCCTGCTATGCTTGCAATCCAGACTTCAATCCTGGACATTTTGAATGCGTGTCTGAGAGAACTCAAACGCTATAATCCAGCTCTTGAAGTAGAAGATCTATCTTTAGAAAATGCTATTGGTAAACCTTTTGACAAGGTAACCATTTTGATTGTTTTGCTGTGTCTAACTAAAGGGATGTAGGTCTTCAGACTGTCTGCTATGCAAACAAAAATATTATTTGTAAAATAAATAATCAGCAGCAACTGAGTATTCTCCCATGACATGTTTATTACTGGTACATGGAGAGAGACTGTGTTAATCTGTGAGGGTGAAGTTACAGTTGCTTCTGTACTTTAAATATTTGGAGCGGTTTTTTTTCTGCTCTGTAGGTTGCATATCTGTGTGGTACTCATCTTATTTTGAAAATGAAATGACATTATGATGTTTTTTACCTAAGTAAAGGATACTGAATACTGAAGGCACAGGCCACTACCAGTAAAATAAGGTGGTTTTTTTTTACTTTACCAATATTTTATTATTATATGGAAAGGAAAATATACACTGAAAACATTAAATGATGTACATCTGCTAATTGTTAAAATGTTTTACATAAAGACATCTATATTATGTTAACTTTGCAATAAACAATTATTTAAAAAAAAAAATTTCACCCTCACATCTTTAATTGGCTATGTTTAATAACTTTGGGAAACTAGTGGCATCCTCTGTAAAGGAAAAAAGTGCATTCTGATCTTGATTATTATACTATATATTTGCCATCCTGAACTTTCCAATTTATATTTCTAGACAATACGTCACTATTTAGATCCTCTCTGGCATCAACTTGGAGCTAAGACAAAATCTTTGGTCCAGGATTTGAAGATACTACGTACTTTGCTAATGTATCTAACTCAGTATGATTGTGTCACTTTCCTTAATCTTCTGGAGTCACTGAAAGCAAGTGAAAAAGCTTTTGGTGAGAATTCAGGTAAACACTGAATAACCATACAAGTTAATGTGTGAAACAGTGAAATGTTGATATTTTTAATTAACATTCCTAAACACATGAAGGTATCTAATTAGGTTTTATATAACCAGCCATAAGGACGTAGGTTTTTATTGACAGATAATGCTTTCATCTTCCCACTTAACTGCTGTTACTTAACAGTGTGAGATCTGCCTCACATTTCTGTCTCTTATGAAGCTAGTAATTGCACAGCAAGCAGGTAGCAGAGGTATTCCAGATGAGAGATTTGGAGGTTTTACTGGAAAGGGCTGAAACAGATACATATTGCAGATGTTGAACTACTCCTGCTTTCTTTTCCTCTTTAGGTTGGCTGTTTCTTGACTCCAGTACTTCAATGTTTGTAAATGCTCGAGCTAGAGTTTATCGCATTGCAGATGAGAAACTGAATCAGAAAGGCAAAGTCTCTGGAAAAAGTGATGTAAAGAAGGAAAATGGTACTGATCGTTCCTTATTTTAAGTTTGAGAGTGTCACACGATTTCAAAAGCTCTGCATATTATTACTTGTGCTGTGGCTCCCTACATGATCTTACGCAGCTCAAGATCCCAATCTGTTAGCTGGGATAAGCTGAGACATCATCTTAGTTCAAAAAGCATATAATAAACAACATAAAACAGAGTCACGAAGAAGTAAGGGTTCTTCTAAACTTGCTCAGCTGATCATTGGAAGAGCTTTTATGGAATTGTTCTTGAATTACAGTGGTGTTTAGCTTGAATCTTACTTATTTTATATGAACAGGTAGGAGGCTGCCATGGCTTTTATTAAAAAATATATATTCGGGAATTTCAGAATTGAAGAATGAGTGAATATTTTAACTTTTTGCTTCACTTATCCCCATTTTTAAATGTTTCTGTAAGAGTGCTCTCCAACCCATCATCATAACAAGTTGCATATGTAGGCTCTGGAATATTGTATTTGCCAACAACCATCACGCTACTGATATCTAACCATGAATTTAAAGTTCTAAAGGATATTTTGGCTGTAAGAGCTGCTGTGTTCAACCTTGTTGTGTTTCAGAAATGAAAAGGGAATTGGTTCTAGAAAGTAACCCCAAATGGGAAGCTTTGACAGAAGTACTGAAAGAGATTGAAAATGAGAATAAGAACAGCGAAGACCTTGGTGGTCCAGGTGAGAGAATACTAAATTATGTAAGTTTTCACAGTACAGCAAGCTTTTACTTCTACACAACTCTTGAGAGAAGGAGCCTAACTCTTTAAGGAGCTCTATAATAGAGCTAGTTTTAAATTTAATAATTTGTGGGCTTAAAACATGAGTTTATGTATACATATATAAAAACTATGTAAAACTATTTATTTTTTCTTAGACTCCTATTTAGTTCTTGTTCTGAAAGAGAAATACTGTTGGTTACTATGCAATACCCTTTAGGAAAGAGCCTATTTTATTACCACAAAATATTTTTAACTTACACTTCAGTATTGTACTGATACCTTATTAGTTTTATTGGGTTTGAGACTAATGTGGAAATTTATAATAATCAAGGTACCATTCACTCATTTATCAAGTTCTGTTTAAAAAAAAAAAAAAATAGCGGTTTTGTCTTATGCTCTTTCCATCTCACATGTTCTTATGCACCTGAAAATTTGCTTCTCCAGGACATGCAACTAAATCGGGTAGAGAGTAGAAGGCAAGTGTGTTGCTAACTAACTGCTTTGCTGCCTTTACTATTTTAGGGTTTTTCATCCCCTTAAATTTCACCAAGTGTTATTTTAGGAAATAGTAAGGGTAAAAAAGTGTTCTTTTCTCCCACCCACAGTGTTCTGACTCTGGATGAGAACTGGCTCTCTCATCTAGTGTAGTAGGAGTTTATCTGAGTCAGCTCGTGGAGAATTGTTATTCAAGGCCCACAAATGTCAGTAGTACTGTGTGAAATGTGTTTTTTAGACTCTTTAACACAACTGACAAAGGCTGAAAATTAGAATGGTCTAAAATAAGTTCTTATTACATACACGTTTTAAATTTAAAAAAAGTTATCTGAGTATGTTTCAATACATGCTGTATCTGCCTCGTTTCAGATAGTCAAAAGGAAAGCCTCACTATTTTATATGGTGTAAGAATAAGGAATGCTGAACTTTCATTAACCTTCTGTAATCTTGTTTGGTACAAAACATCATGTAATTTAGACTCCTTGAAAGCCCAGAGCAACTGTGACAACCGAGTGTAAAGGCTTTTGGCAGACATGCTTCTAGGATCATTAAAAACAATTTGCTCAAGAGATGTCTTGTAGCTGGATAAGAAGTACAGCACAGCAGATCATAAACATACTGTTTCTTGACTACAGGGCAAGTGCTTATTTGTGCCAGCGATGACCGAGCTTGTGCACAGCTCAGGGAGTATATTATTGCTGGAGCAGAAGCTTTTTTAACAAGGCTGTATAACAAAACCTTCGGAAAGGATGAGAAAGCTGCAGAAGTGTGGATGAAGGACAAAAAAACTGTCAAGTCCAAAGGAAATGCCAGACCAGACACAGCACCTCAAGCCAAAAAAGCCAAACTCACAGCTGCTTCAAAACAAAATAAACACAAAAAGCAGCAAGACCGGACTATAATGGAAATGATAGGGAAAACTGAGGAGGAAAAAAGAGAGGAATTAGAGGTGGAAGATAATAAAGAATTGGGCAGTAGCCAAGAAAGCAGTATTGAAGAGACCAGTCCTGAAGATTTCCATATGAACTTACCCTCGGATTGTTACTATGGTATTTTCAAGAACCCACTCACAATTATTCATCCGTTGCAGGGTTGCAGCGATCCCTACGCACTCACTCGGGTACTGCATGAAGTAGAACCAAGATATGTTGTACTATATGATGCAGAACTAACTTTTGTTCGGCAGCTGGAAATCTACAAGGCCAGCAGGCCTGGGAAGCCTTTGAGGCAAGTTGACTTGGTCAGTCTAATCTTCATCTTAAAGGAAAAAATAAAAGTGCATTTTCAGTGGTCAATGCAGAATGTGCATTTAGTGATTGTCTTTAGCTACCTTTTAATTCCTGTTTAGCCCTCTCCTTAATTTTAAACAAAAGCATAATGTCGGATTTAACCAAAAGATAATTTTTCCTTCCCAGCAGGTACTTAGTCCCCTGACAGAAACATACGTGCTTTAAAAAAAAAAGTGAATTCCGTTGACCTCTTCTTACATGATCTTAGTGGCAAAAGATTCATTTTGAGGTTGTAATCTCATTTTAAACCCTCTCTAGAAGTATGATTTTTACACAAAAAGCTTCATTTTGGATTTAATTAATTTTCACATTTCCTGCTCCCTGGTCAAGCTGAAGACCAGTAATTCAGAAACTGTAACAGAAAAACAAGTAAAGGAAAACACAATAAAGAAAATAAGAAGTTTTTGCAGTTAAGCTCAGTTCTGATGTGAGCTGACAGGAAGATTTCTGCATTGCGTATATATAGTTGATACATTTGGAAATTGCAAAACTCACTCTTATTAATAGATGTTACAGACTAATTTAAAAATACAGAAAACTTAATTTAATATACTCTGAGTTTCTGCACTATATTCATTTATATGGCAGCCTGATATAGCATTTCTTGAATACAGTAAACTGTAGTTATACTTGCATCTCTCTGAGAATAACTTATGGCAGTTTCTTAGGTCTTAGAATAAAAACACTTTACTTACTACAGTTGAACCACAATTTATTGGCATATAACATTTTTACTTTGGAATTATAATGCTTTATACTTTAATGATTTCACGAAAATTATTTGTGTAAATTTAAAAGAGCAATTGTAATTTTCCAGTCAAAGAATAATATATATGCAACGTAACTGAAAATGGAAGTCAGTCTGGTGGTATTTAGTGTGTCTGTACCTGATATCCAGGTAAGGACTTTTTAGTGCAGATATAAATGACAGAACTCACAGAGTATATTACATGAGGATAATTAGTGGGTTATTTGTACAATTTATTTTTCATTGCCTAATCAGCATGTGTTGTATCTATCTCCAGCATCAGGTTCCCACACTTCAGAGCAGGAAAAGCAGATGTAGTCATGCAAGTAGGGGCTAGGAGATGCACCACTTGAAAAAAAAGTAGTAGGAATAAAATCCTATCGGTCTGTCAAAATGTACCTCAATTAAAATATGTTGGAAAAAAATAACTTGCTGAAAAGCTATAGGTAATTATTCTTTAAGGTAATTATTAATTCTTATATGTTCCATATAAATCCCTATTTGCGGAATAAAACTTAATTTGTTGGTGTGTTCATCCGTGTGAGATAAATGACAGCTTGTTCTTTGTAGAACCTGTGATATCCCTGTACAAGTATAGAATTTTAAAATCTTAGATTGTGTTTTTTCCTAACCCAGGATGATTGCAGATTTTTTAGTTTGTTTTTTATATATATATATTCTACTGGGAAGATTTTAAAGACAGTGAGAAAGTAACTTCTACATTATACTGGCTTTGTGTCTTTATTGAATGGCTGACTGAACCTGAGTCCACTCTGGCTGAATCCCGGAATTCCAGTAAACATTTCTGTCACTGGGAAAAGAGGGAACACTGGATATAAGAATTTTTGTTGCTTATTTTGGAATATTTATACAGAAAAAGATAGGGTGTTTTCACTTGCCTTTTTTAAGGCACATACTAATTTGTCAGACACTTACTGCTACTAATCTTAAATACTGTAGTTTATTTTTAACTTAATACAAAGTTTTGGGATCTTTTTCTTTCTTTTTTCTTCCAAACCTACAGGGTTTATTTCCTCATATATGGCGGGTCAACAGAAGAACAGCGTTATCTCACAGCTCTGAGAAAAGAGAAGGAGGCCTTCGAAAAACTCATTCGGTAACAAAACTAGTTTACTTACCTTTATTATTAATGTTTTATGTAACTCCCTTATATGCTTACATTTTAAATAGTGAAGTTCTTAAGTGCATGAAGGCTTTAAATAAACTTTTTCTTTAATTTCTTTTCAAATGTTAAGATAATTTTCTTAACATAATAATTGAGAATCAACAAAAAGTCAAAACCTTCTTTTCCAAACCACCTGATAATTTACTTATTAATTTTAGGGGGTTTAATACTGAATTTCAAAGGTTAAAAAGCACCACTTGTATTTTTACCCAGTTGGCTATGAATTTTATTTCTGTAAATTTGGTTTTGTCTGCAGGTAACTTTTCTTGAAAGATATTTCTAAGGCTTTTTACTTAAGTCGTTTTGGGGACCAAAACAATTATTTTCTTATACTGTATAGGACAGTATTTTTACTGAGTGTGTCTTCTCAGCAGGTCATAGTGCTATTACTAGTCATTAGTTCCTTTGTTTCATATGCCCTGAGAAGTTCTAAAAATAAAAAAATCAAGTGCTAAAGAATGGTAACAATTGAAAATAAAAATACAGCATCTAGTCCAACAACCTAGAAAACCTGCTAAATTGCATTTCCGATCAGGTCTGTAATTAGTATTAAACTATATATAAATTTACATCTGGGTGCAGGGTATTAAAGTATTTTGATCTATTCTTCTCATTTAATTGCAGTTTTTAGTAGTTTTTTGTTTGTGGTTCCTTAGAGAGAAGGCCAGCATGGTTGTTCCTGAAGAAAGAGAAGGAAGAGATGAAACAAACTTAGACCTAATAAGAGATGCTAAACCCGCCTCTGTTTCTACTGACACGCGCAAAGCAGGTGAGCAGTTCCTGAACCTGGGCCACAGCTCTAAGCTTTGGAAAAGACCTAGAACTAGTGTGTTTAACTGGGTCTTAGACACATTGCACATTGACTCTGCAGTCCGGATGGTAAAGAAGCATTATCTCCCTTACTCCATCCACCTCTGTCTGCGCAATGACAAAGAATTATGTTTTTCCTTGAAAAGAAAATACGGATTAGTGAAGTATTTTACCATTAAGACAGATACTATTTGGATTGTTACTGGGGAGCTTGTTGGTTATGAGGCTGTCTAGTATTGTTTGTAGTGAGGTGGAGAGAAATTAAAACTGAAGTCTGCAGATAGTCCAAGGCAGTGTCATCCTTGAGCTAGTAAAGGTTGGGGACTTCTTTGATCTTGGCAGAAGAGATTTCCTGGGCAAACAACTGCAGATTGTGGGGTGTATCTAATTTCTTTGCAATAAAGCATCTTTTGTTGCAGTTCTAACCACACTTTTGTTCCTTTCTTTTGACATGTATTCTGTCTTCACCTTTACAGCTCTGCCTGTTTTTCTTTGCTGTCATGTTTATAGTCCTGCTCTCCTTTACTGTACGCTCCCTAATCTTTGCTATTATGTCTTTTGCGGCCTTGATGCTGCAGTCTCTTCATGCATCCTGCTACAGATCTATATATGGCTAAGATGGAACTCCTACAATAAATGCCATATTTCTGTGGGAAACAGAGAAATAAAAAGGATTGTTCGTTGCCTTGTTTTCCAGGCAACTTTTTGAAGATTTTCCTGATGCATTAAATAATTTTCATCTACAGTTTAACGTATTTCATTGTCACATATACAAAGCTTATAGCAGATCTACACCATAAAATACAGTTTATAATTTGGCAACTGATTTTTGTCTATAACGGTGAAAAATTAAATAAAACCTGGATTTACTATACTGCTGAATTTGTGAAGATCAGTGAGATGTGAAGTCACCCATTACAGAAGCATTGGCAGAACACGGGAATACTATAAAACCAGAGTCTGAGGTGATAGGTGTTAGGTTAACTGTATTTATCTTGCTCTTCAGGTGGACAGGAGCAGAAGAATGTTCAGCAAACCATAATAGTGGATATGCGGGAATTCCGTAGTGAGCTCCCGTCACTGATTCATCGTCGCGGCATTGACATTGAGCCTGTTACTTTGGAAGTTGGAGATTATATTTTAACTCCTGATATCTGTGTAGAGCGGAAAAGTATCAGTGATCTGATTGGTTCCTTAAATAACGGACGCCTGTATGCACAATGCACTTCTATGTCCCGTTACTATAAGCGACCAATTCTCCTGATTGAATTTGATCCTAACAAACCTTTCTCCTTGATTCCACGGGGCTCTCTACATCAGGAGATTTCCAGTAATGATATTACTTCTAAACTAACCCTTCTTACACTCCACTTCCCAAAGCTGCGTATCCTGTGGTGTCCCTCGCCCCATGCTACTGCTGAACTGTTTGAAGAGTTAAAACAAAACCATCCCCAACCTGATGCAGAAACAGCAATGGCCGTCACAGCAGATTCCGAAATTCTTCCCGAGTCAGACAAGTACAACCCTGGTCCCCAGGACTTTCTATTAAAAATGCCAGGTGTTAATGCAAAAAACTGCCGTGCCTTAATGAACCACGTCAAAAGCATTGCAGAGCTAGTGACGCTGTCAAAGGACGAACTCTCCAAAATCTTGGGTAATGCTGCCAATGCCACACAACTCTTTGACTTTATTCACCTGACCTACGGAGAGGCAATATCTAAAGGAAAAAACAAAAGATGACTAATGAGATCGTTCAACATAGGGCACAGATAAGCTTTTCTTGCACAGTACTTTGGCAAAGTACATGAAATATTTAATAAATACCCTCTAAGATAACTAGCTGTTTCTTGCTAATGCTGTCCCATCAATTTTAACATTTGAGTTAATTATTACTGAAGGCAAGTTTCAAGGGAAATAAAAAATGTTTTTAATAGAGAAATACAAATTATTTTTATTCTTTCTACAACACTTTAGCCAATTCTGTAGTATCACTGAATCAACTGAATTGAGTTCTTCACCATGTCCATAAGAATTGAGTGCTAAGACTAATTGAGTGCTAAGACTAATTGATAAAGATGTTTTCTGAGAGTTATGATATCATGTTAAAGCTAAAAATGTACTGTATTTTGATTTTGTATTTTGATATGGGTGAGGCTGCATGATACATCACTTTGCTTTTGCCATTTTTATTAATGTCTTACTCTCTGGAAACCGCTAATTGACAGCGGTGGAGCTATTCGAAACACGTCATGGTCTTTTGTCAGAGGAGTTTGTTTAGCAGAACATACTTGGACTCCATCATGAATTTTAGAACATTATCATAAGCCTTTGTCACAGTAAATTATAATTGTATGATATGTTTTACATCGTATTTGCTTACTTTACTGGAAGTTACACTTCCTTTCTTGACATTCCAAAGTCGGTACAGCTTTGTCTTGCTTGGTTTTGCAAAGCACGCTCCTTTGGTCTAGCCTGGATAGAGATTCTATGGTGGCACCGTACAACTTAATTCTCAGTGTGCCTTACTTATACTTTTAAGATGCTTTAATTTTTGTAGTCAGCTTTGATAGCTCTTTCACCTCATTCACTTGAAAGTGAAAAATCTAGGTATAGCATTGGGACTATTGTATTATATCGGAGCTTATTTCTTCTCATAAAATGCAATAGTTTTCTAAGTAAGGTTTTCCAAAAGTTGACAATTCTTCCAATTTTGTATTCTTTCTGTGTCCTATTGCACTTGCATCTTCATGTCTTAAATAGTCCATCTGTTAATAAATTCTGTAAAGCTATTGTCACCTGGAAGCTAAAACTTTTAGCATTCTATGTAGCATAAGACTGTTATTCTTTTGATAGCTTGTGAATGTGTATATTGTTAAAAACGTATTCTGCACTGAACTTTGATATGACAATTATTTAACAAATGGCCATTGCCAAAAGGGTTGGTCCTGTGTCATTACATGCTAATGTATTTACATTAGCATTTACAAAATCTTTATCTATAATGACTTGCACTTACGTATTTATACAATTCTAATGCTAACAACAGATCAATATAATCTCCATCATTAAAGGAGAAAGTATTGGCTTTCTGTATTCAGGTTCAGTAAAAACGGTACTGCGCACTCTCAGGTTTAATGTTTGCTGTGTATTTTAAGTGTGAATGATGAATTTGTTACCTTAGAGTCCACAGCTGAGCTGTGACAGATTTCCAAAGTGAACATTTTCCTGCAGATGCAAATTTCAGTATTAAATACATCCATAACAAGATTAAAATCTGTTAATTATTTTGTTTCTCATTTGGCTGTATTGATATCGGAACACTTTTAGTGTGTGTAATTCAGATCTTATGGTTTCTAATTTATATCATCTAATATAAAAAGAAGTCTTTCTGTGAGACTTGTGCTTATTCAAAGCAATAAGCTCAGAAACGCTCAGGGTTGAGAATGCCTGTAAAGTGGTGCTAAGAGAACTGAAAAACCAGAGTGAGAACATAACTGTCCTGTGTGCATGGCCTGTCGAGCCTGATTCAGAAAAGGAGAGCTGAACAACCTTTGAAAACATGTTTTGTTCATCTATTAGCATTGTTAAGTTGTTACTGGGGTGGGGGGTGGTGGATGCACTGCATCTTGGCTTTGTCAGTGGGTTTGGTGGGTTTTTTGCTTATATTTGTATAAGGTGAAAATGAAGTGTATACGTAGAAGTTATTAAGTTGTAGCTTTGTGTTATATGCTAGATCAAAGTCACATAATACAATTTTAAAAATAAAAACATTTGTCTCTAAAGCTTTCCTTAGTAATCCAGAATTCCAATTCCATGACTGTAAGATAGAATCCAGAAGCAAACATCTGCCAAAAAATAGTTTTTAAAGGAATACATTATTTATATATTAAACAGCATAAAGAAATGTAACTGAGGGCCGTTAAAGAAACTTGGCATGTGTGAGCTTACCAATTGACAATTGTTATTTCAGGCAAGCAAGGTTTACTATGCTTTTATAAAGGCCATTTTAGGATAAAGTTCTCCTTAGCTCTTACTCAAAAAAAGCCTAAATTAAATTAATATTCAATTGATCTGTTTTCCACAATATGTGGTTTTAAGAAATGCAAGTAGGGTCATAAACCAGAAAGTTCAGAAACTTGCTCTAGGATTTTGTAATACTTTGTAACTTACTTCACATGTTCTCTCTTTCTTGACGTAATAGCAAGAATTTTGGATATTTGCAGAATTGACTCAAAATAAGCGTAGCCCCTTTTATGTTTTCCATATGGAGTCCTTAATAGCTACTTTAATGTGAGCTACCTTCTTGCATTGAAAAGACTCACTGGCAATATTATGCACTAATGTTTTTTTAATTTGCAATTGTATATACTTTTTTCCCAAAGTTTTCCATTTTTTACTATAGTGAGCCTTTCCAAAACTTCCTCTCTCAAATAATCTTCCTAATATCCTGTTCCACAGTTGACTAGCACCGTAGTCAAGAATGGGACATTACTGAAACATGTATTTGACAATAATACCTCTCACTTCTTTTTTTATTTCCAATTTATTCTAAGTTCAGCTTCAAACCATGAGAAATAATATCCCTCATCTACAAGATGATGGGGGAGAGGTAAACAGAAAATCTCTTTTGATGTTTATCACTTAAAAATAACTATGATAACAACAAGTTTGGTGAGGCTGGTAACACAGAATTGTTGGGTACATCTCTTGTAACCTGGAGTTGCTTTTGTCTGTTTAGTTTTAAATCAAGATTCAAGTTCTAACATGTATGAAGGTGAATGGTTGCGTGATTCATGTGGTACAGAATGATGCCAAAGACTCTAAGTATTTAGTAACAGAAAGAGTACCTTTAAACCTTCCTCCCCCCACCAGCCACTAAAAATGGGATCAGACAGTGTCACAGTGAAATTTGACCCAGAATGTCGTTGAGAGATAATTTAGAGTTCCTGTCCTCACTGGCTTCAGTTGATGAAATACTGACATTTCAAATTGTTCACTTCTTAGCTTTAGCTTCTCTTAAGACTCCTTAAGGGGACCAGTATCATAATGACTGAATAAAACACTTAGCTTTTTTCCCCACTAACTTGATGCAGCTGACATAAATATATACATACATATAAAACAAGGCTCAGAAAAAAATGATACTAAATAAGAGGAAACTAAGATGATCCTGTAGAAAACAAACACTTTAGCAGTATTATCTCCCTCTGTATTCTATTCTTGGAATCAGCCAGTAGGTTCTGGGGAAAAAATAATGTACTCTAATATAAAAGACCAAAGAGAGAGAGGATGTACGCGACTGACTAAATGTTTTGATAAGGTTGTACAAGGAAATACTCCAATAAAGCTTCAGTGCCATTTTTTACTTTGAGTACAAAATGTTAAGAGTTCATCTCCCAGACTTTTCAATACAAACAGGCTGGCCCTTTTTTTACTTGAGTTTTGATCAAGTAAAAAACATTTTACAAGCTTCTCCACAATAAATTAAAAGGAAGAAATATTCTCAGCCACACAGTCTTGAAAACAGGGGAGAAATGTCAGTAGCTTGGCTAGCCAGTACTTAGCAAAGAGATTAATTCTTTAGTCTAACTGAACTGAGTAAGGATAACCAGGGCTACTACACTGCTATGGTGATTTGTTGTCTAAACAGAAAATGTTGCTGCAATATATCAAAATGGGCCTGCGTATGTACTAATTTTATTGTGATTCTTTAGAGCATGACAAAATTCTCTTAATCCCCAACTCCTATAAAGCAGTCTTCCTAAGAATATTAAATTGGGGTGAAATAGATACTATTTTCTTAGTCTGCATTTTACCATAGTTCTGTTTGTATGAGCTTCCCTCTGTAAGTAAAAAGATAGATTTCATTTCCACTGTCACTCAGTACTACTTCTTTTTTCCTTCAACTTCACCATGTACTATCAAAGAGCCACAGACTGTAGTTGTTACCAAACTGGAATTGTTATTCAGCAATGCAATCTTGTTCTTGAGCTCCCAGCTTCTTCCTCAACTCTCAGAATGGCACGTTTTTATTCTTTCTCTTTGTTTATGAAAAGAGAATGGTCAGGTGGCAAAAAAAAAAAAAGTTTTGCAACTGCCTTGCCTTTTTTAAAGGCCACCTTTCTCACATAAGTTTGTTCAGCAGATCACAATAAATAGTCTTTTTATGGAGACTCAAAGTAACATCACGCATACGTCTCTTTCTCTTTGTAAGACAGTAAGGTTTACCATGAGCTAGGTCCAAAGAAGACTAAACACAATTTCAGAAGCTAATATTCAGAAGTCCCACAGCTGGGACTACCGACTAAAGGATTTTAGTCAGGGGCCTTACAGGAGGATTTTCAAGAATGCCAGAGAGTAAATTTATAATTTTTGAGGGTAGAATTTTCAAAATCACTACTAAATCTATCACATATGTACTATAAATGTATAAATGTCTTATTTTTAATTCACCATTCCCCACCACTCCAGCTTCTCTTTGATAACTATAGCTCAACCGAATTCAAATTCCATCAACCCCATCTCAGAAAGCTCACAAGTATGTGCTGGAATATTGCATAACTGGATTAGCAAGAAGAGAAACAAATTTCCATCTGTAGGTTCAGTGAAATAATTCTTGTTTCTCTCTCTTTAGTGACTGCTACATACTGTCCCCAGAAACACACCAACATTCAAATTTCAAAGATGTAGAAAATGATCTCCCAAGTGACTCAAAGCCCAGGAGTTTGAGGCATGTCCCATGCAAATCTTGGGGCATGAGTTCCTATCTATACAGTCTTAAAGATAGTGGAGATACCTCAACCAAGCCTTGAATTGCAGCAATAAAGCTGCTTTATTACAGTTCATGTAATTATTATTGTAAATTAGGGTTTTCCTAAATATTAGCATTATATTGCACATCACTAGCTGACAGAAATCATAACCAAGATTTTCTTTTTCACTTTAAATTTTATGTGATAGAAGGTTTGAATGATCACATACTAAGTCATCTGAATTCTTTCCATAAACTGTTACTGATATTAAAATGTAGTGGTTTTTTTTTTCTTTCTCAGCTCAATCAGATTCTTAGGAATCCCTGACATATTTCTACTAGCTTGAATAATACATGCATTATTACCCAAATAGAGGAATTTCAATGGTTACGCACCAGGAATCTCTGAGTTTCCTTTACTCATTATCAACTTTGTGGATAGCATGCAACATTACACATAGGCATTTGGACTTGCACATCCACACACGGACACAGAGCATCTGCTGTGTTGGGTAATACGAGCCTGCACATCTTCAGTGTCCGTGTCTTGGAAAATGACCCCGAAAAAGTAAGCTAAGCACATCCCTGTTTCTATATATAAAACTGTTTGTTTAATTGGTGGACTGCACAAAGAATAAATAATGAGGTAATTCTGAAGATCATTCCCAGAACAGTCAGCTAGGATTGTTTCTGCAAGTCAGAGCTATCTCCTCTACTTTGTTTTGTTTTGTTTTGTTTTGTTTTGTGGGGTTTTTTTAATGGTTTCATTGTCTGAAGGTGAACAGCTTTCTATCTAAATGCAATTTTAGGAACAGTACAATGCTTCAAGAATGAAGGATTCTGAACATACGTGAGGTTTTGGAGTGTCTGTTTACTGAACATAAAAACTGTTAAAAATTCAAATCCTAAAACTGGATCATGGATTCTAACCAGGTTGGAGATAAGTTCTTTCCATAGATGAGTTTATACCTTAAAAATCTTAACTTTCATATCCCTCCATACGCTTTTTCACTTCCGAGATGCTGTTATTTATTACCAGTTTAAGGTAAAAGTCTTCATTTCTGTAAGTGTCTAGTGATATTTTGAGTAGCATACACTGAAATTTCTCTTGATTCCTGAGACCGATGCACTGATTCGCCCTAAGCCAGTCTCAGCCACGTGCAGTTCTGCCACCTCCAGTATAGCTTTGGGACCCAGTATAACACTGATCCTATGGCACTAAAACACCAATGAAACCTTTCCAGAAGCCAGTTTCATCTTACTCTCTGGGTTGTCTATAACCACCCTGTAAAGAGGAAAGCTGGGGATTAAGCGGTGGCATGGAATCAAGAACCAAGAAGTTTCTGTTTTGCCGCTAGACTTTTTCAGTTCAAGTCCCTGTTCAAAGAGTGAGTTTCAGATTCAGGCTGGCAGGCAGGATCCAGCTCAGACCTAGAAAATTAGCTTCACCCTTATTGTTAGGGTTACGCTGCTAAAACTGGCAGATTCCAAAATAGGATCAGGGCCAAATCAGTTATGATCCGTATTTATTTATCTAAAAGGCTCATGTGGACTTAATTTGCTATTGTGTGTTAAGAAATAATGAATAAGTAGAAAGGATTATGAACACATGCTTGGCCTAGACAGGAAAAGAGAATGCAGCCATAACTTCGATTTTGAAATGTCTTATTTCATCATAAGCTTAGCTTTCAAAGCTGACATGGGGATTTTGGTATATTATGCCTCATTTTCAACTAATTGCATCTTAACCAAACATCCAAACCTTCAATTTGGAAGATCAAATTAGCAGCTGTACGATGGGGTTTTTTTTTCAAATGTGTGTAGATGCCAAGTGTAAGATCTAGGCATCTTATAAGTACTGTATAAAATAGATTTAAATAGAAATGATAACTATTTAATCAACTTTAGCCAAGGAAGAGAGGAACCTGTTGGGAAGAAATGGTTATGCAACCCAGGAAAGAGGAAAGAGGAGAGAATCTTTTCAGCAGAGGAGACCTGTGTCTTTTCCCCTCTTCTTACATTAACACTTTCACTTTACCTCTTTGCATTTGAGAATATGTAAAAACCTACACTTACTGCACTAGCTATTAATTATTTAATTATTTAGCAGTTCTTATAATGTACCTTTTTAGGAGTCAAAAGTTGTTCTTCAAATGCAGACAAATAATCCGTACACCAGACTATTTTATCCTAACTGTAAAAAAAAAAAAAGCAAGAAAATAAATTCAAATGCCAATAAACAAGATTATTAGCAAATAAAATAAGCACTAAATTAGATATTCCATTATTTATAAATCTGCAGCTTAGGTTCTACTTCTATTTCATTTTATGAGAGTGCATTATAAGAGTAATCAACATAAGAATTAATATTTCCCAAGCCTTTTTCATTGCTTGTAAAGGCTACAGTTTATTAACATCTGCTCTGCCCTCCAAGCTATCTGTTAACATGGGGAGAGCACAAAATTACTGCTAACGCTAAAGGATTTCCCACAGATAGCAAAATTTGATTAATTTATATTAAAATAGCATTCAATTATCTAATACTTTCCAAACATACTATACATAGCTGGGACTCACTTTACCCATTTTACCCATTTTATGTAACAATATTACCCCACAATGTATTCATGTATCAGACCGGTTGCTCATCAACCCTATCCCAATTTTCATCATTACAAAGCCACCTTAGTTCTCAATTAGCGCTATGCCAAAGAAGTCTAAAATTCTTAATCTGGGACTGCACTATCTCCAAGAGAAGAACACGGGCTTCTTTTCCTCACTGGAACCAGTATTTGATCATGAATAGCTCACAACATCGAACACTACTTGCCTGTATCTCCACACCACATGTGGTTCAAAAAGTCTACAAGGTACAAACTGGTGCTGCCTGGGAATACATCATCTAGTCTTCCCTACACATCCACTTTTTAGTTCAGTGTCAGAGAAATACTATCAGGCAAGTCAGATCTCTGATCTTCTGCAGCACAGCTATTCATGTGTACATCGGTTATAAAGTCATAATCAGCACTTCCATAACTCCACTTTTCATCCTGAATCTCTTAAAATAGAATCACGTAGCAGATATGTTTACAGATTGCACTTCCTCCTAGATGCCCTTTTTTGTTTCACTGTATACAATCACCTGCCTCTGCTACATGCAATTATTATGCTAGTTGGAAGGAAAAAGAAAAAGAAGAAGAAAACTTGAAGACACCTGTATGCATTGTTTTAAATAATTATGGCATATAATGTAAAGTATATCTTTCTTAAAAATCAGATAGCAAGATTATCTTTTTTGCAGAGCATTTTTTCAGAAATTTTAAATATTCATTACTTTTATTAGTGTCTATTTACATATTGATAAATGCTGTTCTACTTTCTTTAATAAAAGGATTATCCATTCTGTTTGTTTAAATGTATTTGTATGCCACTGAGGCATACAATGACGGAGGTAGTAACTTCTAGACTTTGGAAACTCAAGTCCTAAAACATGCTTCAGTATCCTTACTTGAACCTGTCTTGCTTTAGGGCCAAGAAGAAACAAAGAAAAATTTGTAAAAAATGTAACTTTTCTAAATAACTCCTACACCACGTGGTATCAAAACTCCATTTTAAAAGTTGAAATTCACCCCAGTGAAGAGTACAAACATCCCATCAGAGACTTTTTACCGTCTGTCAGGCAAGATATCATCTGGTGGCATATACCAGTTAAATATGAATGCAAATCACTGCTTCACTGCTTCCTTGACTATTTATGCAAATTAATTTTTCAGTTGGCTATGAGGTGCTTATATTTAAGCCTACCAAACTGATTAATGACTTGGTCAACATAAGCTTTGGTTCACACGGAAAGCATCTGCAGATAAATAAATCAAATACTACTTGCCAATTTATAATATTGTATTTATGCTTCTGCCCTGTGCGTGCTGAATGATGGCAGTGGCAAGTGAACCAGATGGGAACTTTACAGCTCCCCAAATGCCATGATCTGAGAGTATGTAAATACTTATAAAATAAAGAAGTTGCAGAGGAGAAGTTACAGCAAGGGCTGGTGGTGAATGGTGCTAGATGAGACAGAAGCATGTCCTTAATAAAGCAACCCTCTACAGGAACTGTGTAGTCTGTGGTGTTCTTCCTTCCTTCCTAGGACAACTTTGTGTCCTGTTCCATACAGAGCAGTACAGATTATTTACTGCACAGTGGGACAGAGAACTAAAGAAGCCCGAGCTAGAGTTCTGCAGCTGAATCACAGCTGCATCAGCATGAGTAGGGGTGATAATAAAAGTAGGTTACATGACTGAGCCACTCACATAGTCCTAATCCCAAGTAACAAGCAGAACAGGGATATGAAAAGGATGGTGCTTAAAAGGTAGGATGAACATGAATAATCAATTTTCAGGGAGTGCAAAATGATGTGATCACCTTCAGATTTTCCCCATCTGTTGCTAAGCAGCATTCTTTAGTCACAAGCTTTGACTTAGAAAATGAACAGCAGCCTCCGCATATTTTGCTATTTTTACATTTTAAACTGTTCTTTTGCCAAGCTTTCATTATAACTATATTTAAAAATGCTCTAGAACAAAATAAGATGGGCACTGAGATATCTGCATCCCTTGGGACGTGGTCTCAGTTACTACCTGGGACAAGTAGCCCATGAACTGCCCAGTCTCCAATAAGGAATTAGAAGAGCCTCCATCTCCCACGTTTCAAAGTAAATGCTTTTTTTGCCTCACAGGCCTGAGCTTTACATGAGATATTGAACTTGCATCATGGAAAAGACAAGAGTATCATACATTTGGATTTGTATATTCATCATCAGTTTCAATCCACACAAACAAACCCCAGAATTTCTCCCGTGGTGGTGGTGAATTAATTCTATTAATTCTTTCAATCTGTACTAAGGATGTTGTTTCCATGATCAGACATCCATTCAATGCCCTGGGCATTCTGACAAAAATTAAAATTAAATCAACTACCTCTCTGTGTGAGAAATTATCTCTCTCATTTAATTAGAAGTAAAGGGCTGGCTGCCAATGTTCCAAAACTAAATACCAAACATCCCCACTGCAAACACCCTCTCCTCAGATGCCTTGATGTACAACCAGAAATTTCAAAAATCCTCACTCTTGAAGACCAAAAGAAGGAATTGACAAAGAGTTCAGGATCTTCCACAAACTGTGGGCTACTAATAACCCACACTTAATTCCCATGTGTCTGCAATTTAACACACTACGCTGGTAACTCAGTTAAGCAAAATGACTAATCATTTTATATTGTGAACTGACCATCACCTCTATCTCCTTCAATATTAATGAAATAAACAAATCATGAAGTAAAATAGAGTAACATTGCCAACCCTGTGGAGTGTGTGGCCTGGAGCTGAAGATGCCTTGCAAGGAGAGAAAAGATGTAGTCAATAGTTACAGCAGGTCTCTTCCTACATTTCTACAGAAAAGGCAGAAGGTTTTGAAAGGTCTGCTAAATCGGCACCAAGGTGATAAATTACATTCTTTTCCTGCTAGCGTCCCTACTGAATAGCAGTAAATAAGATTATAACTATCATCATGAGAGCTGTTTTTTTTTGTTTTTTCCTTCCCACTGGCAAGAGACTGACTAGAGATTCTTGAGTCCTCTGCCCAACCAGAGAATGTATCTTAAGCTCTCTAGAAAAACATTTCCCAAAAGGATATCCCAGAAGCTCCCTAAGTCTCCTTGGCTAATGGCAGCAGCCTTTAGAGCCACACCATGACCAACTGCTCCTCATACAGCCGCTGCCCCAAATCCGCACACGTTAGTCTACGTCTTTGCATGTCCTTCCAGATGCCTCAACACTCACAGAAGCAACAATTCTCCCTGGCCCCATCATCTAGCTATATCCCCAAAATCTGAGCAGCTGCATTGTTCTGCCACTGTTTAGGCCACCACTGTTTTGGCGTATTGAAGAAGATTTTTGTTTCATGTAAATTAATATATGCTGCAAAATAGCTTTAACAACCTGGGCATTTATATTCAGCTACTGCCTGGGAATAGCTGTGGATGTACACCTTACATCTACGTAACAGTATGTCCCAAGCCATTTTTTTTTGCAGTACAGAAGTCAACAGTGCCTTTTTCCCTCTTTTTTGTATACTTGGAGGAAAGAGAAACAGAGATTGTTGGGGTTTTGTTGTTGTTTTTTTAATCTTTGTACACCTCTTTCTTCCCCCATCAGCTGCTGAGTAAAAGGACAGGAAGCAGGCAACAAAACCCGCAGCCTGTGGGTAGGTAGAGTCCTGTTGCCAACTCAATCTCATCCCTGCAAGCCTCCAATTTCTGCAACACTGCAGGACTATGGCTGAGACGTGAAAGAACAGCAGTCTCTGGCATGCTTCCTGTTGCTTAGGCAAGATGAGAAGAGGCATGAGGAGGCAGCAGAGGTGGAATACACACGTGTTCAAAGGTGGGGCTGCATCTACACAAGAGGAAAAACAGGCAGAAAAGTAATGCTGGGAAATGGGGCTGATACAGGGGATACAGGCACCCCATAAGAAGAAATAATGAAAGAAGAAAAAGGAAAGCTAGTAGGAAGATTAGAGAAAATAAAAGGATGGAAATACATGATTGGAATAAACTGTATATCCAGACTATGTGCACAGCTGGCAGACTGTAACAAGCCATTTTTTTTTTGAGCCATACTTGACTATTGGTTTTTGATTTTTAGGAGGTAACATGTAACATTCATACAGGAAGTCAAAAACTCAGTTAAATATAATAACTAACTGTACATGGTAATATAGATACACTATAGATAAAACTTCTGTTCTGTTCCGGTACTATAGAAAAAGCTAGCTATGGATATGTTTAGGCAATCTGGTTATAATCAATTACAATGACTGCTTGTTAAACAAAGCACTATTATAATGACCTATGCATTACTATCATTGTTGAAGTCGGGTCAAGTGCAGACCTCAGTATTTTTCATAGGTTAAGAAAAGGTTGAAGGACAGTATTCCAGTTGCATTTGTTTCAGAAGATTATAAATTTTTCAGTTTTTCAAAAGGAAAGGTATTTAATGAAGATTCACCTTTAATGTTTGCTGGTTGGTTTGTTTGCTCTTTAATTTGGAATAAGTAAAAATATAGGTTCTAAGCTTTTAGTATTACCATCACTAACATTCAACCATCAAACACAAACAAAAAAATAGAATTTAAATTCCATTAATAAATATTTATTTCTTGTGACAGACTATTCAAGCTTCAATGCAAGACTGAATTTACAATTAATATAAATAACTCCTGCGTGTGCTACTGCTACAACCTGATGTAGTAACAGTCAACGTTCATGAGTTATAATTATTTTCTCAGATGTAACCCTAAGTGTAATATTTTTTTCAAGAACCCACTGATGACCTCCAGCGAGCTCCATTCAATAAGGTCAGCATAACTACAGTTGGCAATGGAGACTAAAACTGCTTGCAGGATCACTGCTTCCGGACATCGAGTCCCCTCTGTATAATCACTGGGCTAAAGTCATTGTAAGTTTCTCTAGAGAATACAAAAAAATTATGGCAGAGATAAGGTCAGCCTACTGGTTCTGTAACATGGCTGTTTCAAATTAATAATGGTTTATGTACTTATTTACCCTACTAATTTAACCAGTTATCTGGTGGGAGATTTGGGGGGGGGGTGTGTGTGTTTTTTTTTTCCTTGGCTATCACGCTGATAAATGCTGTCTTTTTCTCTCTCAACTTCCTTGTCATACAGAAATAAGAACTGGTACTGTGGTTTACACTAAAAGTCCATCATCTAGACCAGCATCCTTGCTCTAAGAGCAGCCACAACAGGACACTTTCCATAAACATTCCCATCCCTCGCTTCCAACTCCTTAAGGGGTTGTTCATCTGTGACAGAACCGAGGCTTTTTAACTATGCTGCCATCTTGTAAGAGCCTTTGTTACAGGAGCGTCAAAAGCTTATTCAAACCTAAGTAACACTGTATCATTTTGTTCACTTCCCCTTCAGTTATTTGAAATAACTCAAAAGCACCTTTGAAGAAAACTCTTCTGAGAAGGGAGTAATTTTTACATGGCATAGCATATTTTGTCAATCTTATTTTGATCTCAGGCCTTTAAGGGATATATTGGAATATAATAGTTACTATTTATATGACACTAACAGGAACCATAGTTCTCATCCTAGTTTCAAAATAGCTTGCTCAGTTGTAAACGAACTGCAGTACTATTCTGTAATCCTGCAAGTTACATGGCAGAACTGTGAAATTTACTCAATGAATTCTACCTAGAAATGAAATACCCCCCATCAAATGCATAGCTGACATCTGGCTTTGGGAGCTAAGGCTAAGAATTGTATTTATTTTTCTGCAGGTAGTTCAAATCTTTGGGGATAGAACCTGCCAAAAATGAAAGAGCACAGATGGTAGATATTTGCAAAAGCTAAGATATCCCTTACTTAAGGACTTACTGAAAGAAATAGGGATCTATCTCTTTGGAAAGTAAAAATAAGGTAACCATGTCTGTTACTAGAAAGTTTCCTCTACATCCTCCTTCTCACTTTAGCTAGGACACGATCAAAATTTCCTAACAACAAGCAATTTCTGCAGTCATATCTGCAGTCAGATTTGAACTTCTCTTGAGCTTCAACATTAATTGTTCCTCTGTGGACTGTGGATGTTCCATAGATATGCTAGAGAAAAATGGAACTACTTTCTGAAAAAAATACCTGAAACAGTGACCAAGTATTACAAAATGCTTTTCTCAGTATGTGAATTCTAATAATGTGTAATTAAACTTCTTACAGGTTAATCATTTGATAACCATTCCTGTTGAGCAAAGACCACATATCCTACGTACTAATTGCAACCTGAACAGAAAAAAAACCAAATAAAGTGGTTCACGGGTGCTCCTGGGTAAAGGCAGATTTACAGCAATTCTCTGAAAATGTTTAAATTTTAATCTCATGCGCAGAAGTTGATTTTATGTATATGAATATATTATTTTCAGTGCTTCAATGATGGTTTACTTTCAACATGTTCTAAAGCAGCATTTACAACTCTTAACATCTTCAAGACATTCTTATGGCTTTAATAACAAAAAATAAATAAAAATTATTGTGTTTAATATAATTCATTTATATGGCATTTCTGTTTGTCAAGAGGTGTAACTTTATGATACACTTCATCTCAGTGGGTGCTAATTGGCAAGGTTACCTATGAGTAAAAGCTTGTCTCTGAAATAGTGTAAATTTGTCTATGTTTTAAACTAAGTACTTCAGTTATTTGTGTTAGCAAATACAGGCTTCGAGTGCTTTCTTGAGAAGGATGTTACAAATAAATGTCACAATGCCTGAAGATTAGGGTAACGAGAAAAACACTACTTGAAAATGTACACTAACATTTTTAAAAAATGCTTCTCTAGAGTTTATACAGAACGTGGTTTGATTGAGTGGTATATGTGAATTTCCTCCCCAGACAGCTAGTGTGATTCTGGCATAAGTTACCAAATATTTATATATCAGAAAAAGAGAAACAGACTAGGAGACCTGCAGAATACAGGCACTGTAAGACAATGTCTTTCTATAAACAGCAGTAGCAAGTTATTATTGATAATTAGTCAATCAGACACACTGGTTATTGCACTAGCAGCAGTGAAATTCCATGTTCATATGGAGCTATATATACAGGCAGGAGTGACAGCAAGGCATTCTTAATATTTCTGGACAACAGCTTTTTCTCTTTATTAACCCATATATGGACTTGCTGGTCTAGAAGACATATAATAAACCCTCTATTTTCTAATACGCTTGAGAAAAGAAATGATGGAAAGCTTTTGGAAAAAAAACTGAAATGAGTTCGAGGTTTCAAATGTAAGATTTTTACAGATACATCTCAGACAAGTACACTGATGATTTTACTACTACTGCTTGTATTTGATGTGACTTTGAGCTGTAAAACCAAAAAAACTGTATGGGTGAATTTGATAATTCTTGTGCTAATTTAAAATTAATTACAGTATATTTTTATTGTATGTTTAAGTAATGAGTTGTCTTTATTAACAACTCTGAAGACAGTGTTTACATCTCTAGAAGAATCAAATTCTTTATATAAAGCCTCTACTGGAAGTGAAAAACATCTGTATTTTCTGAATAATTTCTAAAAACAATTTTGCATTGTTTCATTAAATAAACAATCTTTCCCTAAAATATTCAGCTTACAACTGCATGATGGAGTATGTATATATTATAAATAATAATGAATATTAAAATACTGACATGTCATTTGTCTGCTTTTCATGTTTAGCAGTTTCTAAGAGTGAGACACTAGTTTGAAAGCAGCAGAGTGAAATTGGGTCCATCTGTTCAAAGAGCAACATTACTCTAGCAATTAAAATCATTGTACCTCTACTTCTTATGCTTTAGTTCTGTTTTAAGAAAGAGAATACAGAGTTCATTATTATTCTTGGAAGACATTGCTGAGTGCTCTAGTTGAACTTTTCTGTAATAAGAAGGAAGTGTTGTACATGTTCATGCCCAAGACAGGAAAGGTGGTGCTCAAAAGACAGGAGCTATTGTGTGGAGCTGGACAATTTCCATAGAGCGCTTTTATGGGAGAAACTATTTTCAAGCAGTTATTTGCTGCTTTAAATGTGTCTTCCTTTTCACTGGCAAGTATCACCATGTTGTTTTAAAAAACACAAATACCTTCAAGGAATGACTATCAACTGTGCTTAATGTCAACCTTTTAACACACCTTTGTCTCTGATAAACTTAAAGGAAAAAAAGGTGAAGAGGCAGACTGAACTTTGTCGACATAATCTCTCTGTAGCAAAGGGGTATCTTCTGTTTTCGGATAAACAGAAAATAAAGAATTCTTTGTGAATGGTAACCATTCCAAGAAGACTAATACAGCAAATATTCCTGTTATTCAGTGCATTTGAAGGAAAAAAAAAAGTCCTAACATTATTTCTTTGGCCTAATTATTTGTCATTTCCTCTTCAGTACCACTCACACCCAAAATTCTTTGCTAGAATTCACATTATAAATCTGTTTCCCCCCCATTACTTTCAGTTTTGTGTGCACTACCGAATTTGTAGGTGAGGGTTTGGGGTTTTTTGTTTAATTATTAGTTTTCCTATAACTCTTTAGACCAACTTTTTCCTCTAAAACATTAAAAAATTAGAAGAAATTATGGGAGAGTGCGGCACCAAATACTTAGTCATTTTGAAGGAGAATACACACGTTCTAGGCATGGTCATTGTGATGACTTGATGAAGCTTCCTTGATTTGTCCTTAGAGACTGAATGTAAAAAATGGAGATGGAGCTATGTTTGGTTGAACCCCTTGGTTTGTCTCCAAACACAATTAGTGCTGAATAAGAATCAGTTTCTAAAGGCCTTTAATTAATCCCTACAAATTTCCGAGGATGTTAAAAGAATTTTCCCATGCAAAAAAAAAAAAAGCCTTGAACTAAAGGTATCCTAATAGTCGTTCCACTGCACAGTTCTTTTTATCAGTCTCACCCAGTTCCCTGTTACATATATCTTTGTTACTTTTTCTACTGTTTTTAGCTGTTTGGTCTGAATTTGTCCTGAATTTAGAGTATAATTTCCTCTCAGTTTGAGAAAATGATGTTTGGACACAAAAGACATCCATTGAATTTGTATGTTTATAATTTCTCTGCCTTAGTTTTGAAATTTCTAGGACCTTCTCCAAATATCATAATGGCAAAGCAGGACTAAGATCTTAATCTCTGTGCTATTATACAGCTTTTTTCCATTTTCTTAGAAATCTGAAATTTCAGCTATAAATTGGTTTTATTCAATTCCACCTTAATTGCTTTATCATCCTAATTAGATTAATTAAATGCTATACATTGAGTACTTATTTGTAGTTGTTTGCATTCCTGGTTTTAACAGCAGACTCACATCTGAACTACTTTATTTAAAGGGTGACAGAAGTAAATCTGGAACAAATTACAGGTTTTAATGAGATATTTACACAGTTCATTGCTAAGTTTCCGGGTCATTGCTGGGTTTAGTTTGTTTCTGAAATTGGATAAAATCTGATTAGCTAACTGCAATCTAGAGGAATGTAAGAGATACATACCCTGTTCTAAAAAGCAAAACAAATAATAACCCTTCCAACCCATCTAATTTGAACAAGAGAGTCTTTAAACGTCAAAGCATTAATCTACAATCGTATAATGCACATTTGTGTTCCGTTTGTCTGTGGTACCACTGCTGAACAAACGCATTGAAAAACTCTTTGGTGCTGGGAACCATAAGCACGATGAGCGAGCGCCTGGACACGAGCAAATTGCAAATAAGAAAAAAGCTGCATGAGACCATTGCAGCAAGTGGCAGCTCAATTCTTAATCTGTGAGCTAAAACAGTACAAAGCAAAGGCAGAGTTGCATAATTATGGGCCTGATGCAGTGTACTTCTGGGATAGGACTAGCTCGGTATTAGTAAAACTCCATTTGTTAGTAAGATACTCACTGCTGTGAGCGTAATATTGCACAATACATGCAACAAAGTAATTATTATGTGTGTGCCCGCTCCTATTCTGCTTGCAGAATAAATGCGTATTTTTTCTATTGCACATTGTCAAGCATGCATCATCAGGTTTCTTAAACCTCTTCTAAGAACTGCTTGTTTTCCCCCTCCGGATTGGTTCGATGTTTGATCAAGTTCAGTCACCTCAGACGTTTATTGCTAAGCCTGAGGGGAAAACACATGAGTTATGAGTCCCATCCTGTTTGTATGTGTTTGCACAGCCCAAGTTTGAAGCCGTACTGTGAGTTTTGTTTCGAATTTCAATTCCGTGCGACCGCAGCACCTGGAGTAAAGCTCTGTGGGAGCCGCCCCGGGCGGGAGGTGTGCCCCCTCACCCCGGCCTCGCCTCAGCGAGGGCCCCGGGTCTCTCGGCCGGGCCCCGCCATCCCCAGGACAAGCCACGGGGTCACTCTGTCGCGACCCTCCCGCCACCAGCCAAGCGCGGCCAGTGCGAGGAGCCACCTGAGAACGGGCGGCGACCCCAGCCCTCGCGGGGCACCACCTCGGCCGAAGGAGGGCGACGGTTTACCTCAGGCACCAAGACAGGGACCCCCGAGAGCGGGGACCGACCGCCAACGTCGAGCCGCAGAAAAGGGGCCCAGACCCCCACTCTCTGGCCGCCCC
>JAHREE010000169.1:4125444-4215610 GCA_033628505.1 Tringa tobata | reverse complement strand
CGGCGGCGGCGTGTGGGAGTGCGCCTGGCCCCGCGCCGGCCGCCCCCTCCCAGCGGGGGAGGGCGGGATCCCCGCTGGGCCGGCTCCAGGGGCGCGGCGGCGGCGGAGGGGTCCCCTCAGCCCTGTCGGGCCGCCCTTGGGGCTCCCCGCCCCGCAGGGCCCTACGCGGGGATGGCGGTCCCGGGAGCGCTGCCCGGCTCGGCTGCTGCCCCCTCCGCTGATAGATTTTCCTTCTGTTCCGCTGCGGTCACGGATTTATTTATTTTATTATTATTTGTCAGTAAGGCACGCAAACTCCTGGGTGAGGTGCGGGGCCTGCGGGCAGAAAGGCACAACTGCAGGGCCTGGCCTTAAAAACCCGTGTCGTGTGAGGAGAGCTTTTCCTCCTCCAGAGCAGGGAAGTTGGGACCCCCGGCCCCGATCACCCAAATCCCGCAGCGGGGTCACCGACACGTTAACAGAGCTCAGAGCAGGGGCTGTTACAGGGTTTGGTTTGGTATTTGTAAAATACATAGGTTTTTGGATAGCGCTGCGTTAATCAGCTCTGTAGGTGCAATAGCGAGTGTGCCNGCGCGGCGGCGGCGGAGGGGTCCCCTCAGCCCTGTCGGGCCGCCCTTGGGGCTCCCCGCCCCGCAGGGCCCTACGCGGGGATGGCGGTCCCGGGAGCGCTGCCCGGCTCGGCTGCTGCCCCCTCCGCTGATAGATTTTCCTTCTGTTCCGCTGCGGTCACGGATTTATTTATTTTATTATTATTTGTCAGTAAGGCACGCAAACTCCTGGGTGAGGTGCGGGGCCTGCGGGCAGAAAGGCACAACTGCAGGGCCTGGCCTTAAAAACCCGTGTCGTGTGAGGAGAGCTTTTCCTCCTCCAGAGCAGGGAAGTTGGGACCCCCGGCCCCGATCACCCAAATCCCGCAGCGGGGTCACCGACACGTTAACAGAGCTCAGAGCAGGGGCTGTTACAGGGTTTGGTTTGGTATTTGTAAAATACATAGGTTTTTGGATAGCGCTGCGTTAATCAGCTCTGTAGGTGCAATAGCGAGTGTGCCTGCAGCAGTACCGCGGGTCGGTGTGTCTCGGCACAGAAATGGGTTGACGGTTTGGCTGGAGGCAGCGGTGCTGCGGTGCCTTTCCCCCGGGCCAGCACACGCATTTGCCTTTATTCCGATTATGTGTTTTTTTTGCACGGGTTTCTAAGTATGCAGTGCAGAAACCTGCTCTTGCGCTGTCTCAGTGCGGTCGAGGGAGGTAACACTAGGATTCATGGCTGCAGCGGGCAACAGAACGGAAATATAAATCTACAGGATTTAAAATAAAGCGAACAATTCTTAAGATAAGTATCAGAAACTTATCTTTTCATGCGTATTTCACAAAGAGCCCCGTGAAGTCTCATAACTTTGCTGTCAATATGTCTGAAAGATTTAGATGAACATCAGTCAGCTTTTAAGAAAAAAAGAGCCCAGCTTACAGTGTCCTCTGAGTACGGCATGTTCTAAAGGAGGTGTTTATGGGAAGGTGATTATGCTTTTTCCTCACACTACATCTTTCCCTTTATGATGGAAAAATGCCCAGGTTTTGAATTAAGTGGTGTTTTAAAGCTCTCAACAAAGGCACAGCTGGCATTTAATAGGATTACTTTCTTAATGTTTGACATTTTATCTAGTTCCTTCCTGGTTTTCTTTCCTGTGCAATTAGGATAAATTATGATTTTTGTGGTATAACTTGCATTTAAAACTTTGCAGAGTTTTGTCTGATAATCACAGACAAATCAAAACATCTAGAAGCTGAAAATCCTTAGTACATTATTGCAAGTGCAGAGCAACTTTCATGATTTAGCTGTATTTGGAAAAATGAGGAAAACTGGACTGAAGATACAGGTGAATTTTTAGGAGTAGTCATACAGTCACATGAAAATCACCGTAATATTTACCATTTTAAATTTGTGGGATTCTTCAAGTTATTTATTTCGCGCTAATAACTTCGAGTTATTTACTTTGAGCTAATAACTTTGAGTTATTTAAAGGTGGAGGCTAATGCACAGATGTTCAACCAAATTTAGTGTTTATAGGCATAAAGTGTTCAATAAATTGGAGCCCTTGCTTAGTTTCCTAGAAATCAATTTAGATAATTGATGAAATTATGAATCAATAGTTGTTGCTTTGGTTTTTTGGTGCGTTTTTTTTTTTTTTTAAACAGCGTTTAGATTACTGATTAAATAATTGTTGGAAGGAAGTGGGAATACTTATTTTCTAGGCCTTTTTGGCGACTCCATCTTGTAGTCTTTTCCTCTTGCGTGTTTTGGTTTGGTTTTTTATATGTTTCATTTTTAACCTCTTTCACTGATATGTATAGAAACCATAACATCAGCTTCAGCCTTTGGACATGCAAACCTTTAAAAGAAGAAAAACCCTATCTGTTAGGATTCGTTTCTCAGAGCAAAAGCAACATCGTATGGCTGAGCAACGTATGGCACCTTTTAGGTGATACCCGTGGGTTCACAGCCAAAACTGGAAAACCTCATTAATGTTGTATGAAATGGCATTTAATAAATGTCAGCCTTATAGATAACTGTTTGTTTTTTTTTTTAACCTTTTCTAAATTTAGTATCCAGTAGGTTTGCATTGACATAGTCATATGTGTCTGTATATGCATATATGTACACACATATTCTAGACTATATTGATAAGTGAAATGTTGATGCCGGAACAAATACGTTTGAGTTGTTGTCGTAGCAAAAACCAAAACTGTGGTTGTGAACAGTTTCTTTTCTCTTTATAAAGGTTCCTTCGTATTGGAATATATTTCTGTCATTAAATGAAGTTATAGGGCATAGATGTAATTGGCACTTAAACTTCCAAGTATGAAGACATTCCAGCTCTAAGGAACTGTACAAGCTGGGCTTGGAGGAGCTATGACTGGTCTTATGTATTGTAGTTGAGTTAAAAGGAGTGGGTGATGCACCACTAGCACTATTATTCTTGCCAGAGGTAGCTGGAAAGACAAATAATTAGTGTGTTAGAATTTGAGTAGTAATATGAAAGGTGCTAAAAATGAGCTTAGAGCATATTGAAATTAGTTCACTCTAAGGATTTTTAACCTAATAAGATACTTTAACATCACAAAACTGCAAAACCTGAGAGCAACTTTTATTCTTAAGGTTTTAATTTCTTGGGTGGAATGGAATATGTGACTTTTAAAATAAATTTAAAATAAATATTTTTAAAATAAATTATCCCTGTGATATTTTTGTAATTTTGGTTTTTCCTATCTTTACTTTTTAATTGACCAGAAATGTGCTGAAACAGACACTATAGAAGGAGGCTAGAAATACAAGGTAAGCACTTTATCTTAAAACAAGTAAAACTTTCTTAATACAGGGGGTTTTTTTATAAAGCTGCTATTTTGTAAAGCCAGTGTGTGGCTTTAAATTATGCTGGTTTTATAATCCTGTTAAAATGGAAGGTGTTCCAAGAGATATGTCCTCATACAAACAGGAATTTGAGGGTATGGTGTACCTATGTTATATAAGCCAAGAACAAGTTATTTTGATGGTTTTGGTTTGCCATTTGATGTGGTTTTTAATCGCGTTTTAGAGTTTTGACTTAAACATTCTTATGTTGATTAAATAATATTTTCTCTTTTTTAAAGGACTGTCACGCTTGCAGGCCTTCACAGATTACGTTAGACTTTCTATAGATGTTAATAGTTTTGATTCTGGGAGCTATAACTTTGGCCTATGTAGCATTTTGTTGATTTTAAACAATTATTCTGCAGTGACTCAGTCTAGTACCAGCATAGCACCAGTGCACCCAACAGCACAGCATTTCTGAAGTACTACCAGACCCAACGTGTTTTTTGATTAAAGAATCCCAGTTACAGATGAGGAGAGGAAACTTCATTCTCAAAGGGAGTAACTAAGAATGTTTAATAGCTGCCGATAGAATTCGATTTCGGTATGTACTAGGAAGGGACTTGAGCAGCTTAGTAGAATAAGGAACTTGAGCTATGCAACTGAAACAGTCTCAGTTTTGGAACTGCATGTCTCTGATGTTTAGCTGGTACCAAAATGGTGAAAATCCTGATCCTGCCCGCTCTCTCCCTGTCTTTTGTATGGGATAAAGGGCTTTGTTGGGGGGGTGGAAGGGGTTGTTTTATTTTCAGACTAACTGAGAGCATCAAGCTTAAAGCCTCCTTGATAACTTCTATTGAGGCTCCTCTAAGATCAAACAGAGCATTGGCTCCACCTCTACAGGAAAAGCCAAACACTGCACACAACGTGGCTAAGAACTGCTCCAGCGAATGGAGGAACAAGATGTACAGAACTTTCTGGATATGCACAGAAGGTGGTGTGTGTCTGGAGCATTGATGTATTCCAGCAAACCCCAGAACTCTAGTGTTAGGCAAAAAATTAGCAACTGGAAACACTTAAAGATAGGGGAGCTTCCTTTAACCTGAAGGTAAGGTGTGTTTTAGAGTTACATTCAGGCTACATGAAGAAGAGCAGCTTTGATTCGACTTGGCAAACCAGTTCACTTCATGTCCTGGTTTAGTAAATCTGCAACCTCTGTTTCTCGCTGTGCATATGTCTGCTGTTTTGTTAGCAGCATGCCTGAGACCTGAAATTAAGCCTATTTACACTTGACAACCACGAATATTTCATGTGTGCTTCTTTAAATGGAATTAAGCATAGAGAATCAGTATTGCTGACATTGTTTCTGAAGCGTTTTTTTCACCTGAAATTCAAGAGCCTAAATTGCATAATATTAATTATGGAATAAAACTTTTTCAAACGGTTCTTAAGTAGTGAAGTTTGACAGCTGCTGTAAAACTATTTTTCAGTGTTGTTGAGGCTCTGTCAAAGCCACAGCCACAAAAATCTTCCATATCCTGAAACTCCAAAGCAAATGTACATTACAGAATTTATTAAATAGTGTTCAGATTACTGTTATTAAATCCAGATGTTAATATAACAGTTTTGCACTTGTGCAATAAACTAAATCTCTGTGATCGTTGACTCAGTAGACAGTATTTTAAGATTTCATATTTGGGTACTTGGCTGAGGGTATTAATTAGATGTTTGAAAACTGGCTTAAACCTGGGCATGATGCCAAAAGCAACAAAGTGAGAGAGAAGTCATAGTTAAGCTCATTTTTGATCTTCGCACCAACTAGTGAAACACAAATGAACAAAACACTAAAAATAAAGACAAAAAGACAAAAATCTCCTGGTTTTCTACCCCTCTCAAACTCTGAATTTACAAGATAGTTAGCCCAAATTTATATCCGTGAAAAGGACAGACAAGTGTATTTTTATTTCCACCTTTTGTTTCTAATGTTAGAAGTCTGCTGGAAGGCTCGGGAACGGTTACTGAAAACTTGATTAAAAATTCTAGAGATGTTGAAAATAGTTTGCCAGTCATTCCTTATTATAAATGTAAAAGAGGTAGCTCATAAAAATTCAGCTGAGAAACTCATTAAAATAGAGTTCAAATTGTTAATGTGTTACAGTAAAGTTCAGTTAATACCCATAAATGGTTTTTAGGTCTCATAAAGTGGCAAGCTTTTCAATATTTCCTATACAAAAAAAAATTACAGAGACCTAGAATTTCAGCTCCTGACATTCTGTCTAATTACACTGATGGCACAATCCTTAATTTTGTTCCCCTTTTTTAAAAATGAAAATGTGTGGTTAGTAGAGTTGTGATCGAGCAAAGCTTTAAGGATGTGTTTATGAAACTAAATGGGTTGCAGAAAGTCGAACACACGCTTAAAGCTTTTCAGGATTTAGAACCACATGTTGGTAAAGCTTTAAGAAAGTAATAGTTGTGATTAAACATGAGCAAAGAAATGTGTGTCTGAATGCCATTGTGGTGGATGTGTTCCTTCTTGCACCACAGTGTTATTGATGCAGGTTTGTGTATTGGTAACCTCTTTTGCATTGACAGGTATTCAGTGTACATCCACAATTACGGTCTTAGTAAGTGTTTATACTTAAATGTTATCTGAGAGAACATGGGACGTCATTTTGTGTTTTAAAACACCGCGTAAGTTGTATGTGTTACCAGTATTTTTGTATATTGTGAATTAGCCATCTTTCTCTGTGTGTTTCATTCTTGTACGTAAGTGATTTTGGAAGTGAGAAAGCAAAGGAGTGTGTTTGTGCTTTTATAATCTTTCTCTGGTGTTAATCAGGCAGACGAGGGCCTTGGAATGTGTGTGTTTCGAAACTGGAGCTTGCTGAATATGCTGAGATTACTATACAGAAATTAAGGGGATCTTTACGTTCATTATGGTCAGTCTGAATTGTACCATTTGTGTATTATTTTAGGAATGTTTGAATGGATTAATAAATCTCTCTTAATTATCTTGGAGTGCTTGTTTTTTTCATTATGACATCATGTTATTCGGTAGGTTATGTTTTAGGATCTTCTCTTTAAAAAATATCATCTTAAAAATATATTTCCATGGAAAATGCAACACAAGACCAGGTAACCGAAACAAATGCCTTAATGTTTTGCTAATGATTTTCAATATATAAGTATATAACTCTTTTGTACAGCTTTACTCTCTATCAAGATAATTAATATGTTAACAAGGTTATACTATACTTTGTATATTTATAAGGCTTTTGTTAAAGACTTGTAAACAGTGTGAATTAGGAAATAATTTTAAAAATATTTTTGAATCAGCTCTTGACATCATTTAGTAGGGATGTGTCAGATTTTCTATTAATTCAAATCAATAAAATAATGTTTTTGGATGGCAGTGTGCTTCTTCACACATTTTCCTGTCACAGTTACACTTGTGCTTGCTTCATGTCCAAGAGAATAAAATAAATTTACGTACACTCCTAGTCAGAAAATTCTGAAAATAGATCAATTCAGACTGTCATTGATTCAGTATCACTGTGCAGCAGCCTTTGCTATGAAACTGACTGCAAAATTGACAATGAAGCTGTGTGTTTGCATGTCAGCTCTCATTTAAAAGTTTTTTTACTATTAAAAAGTGGGGCTTTTTAGTAAAATTGCGGAATTTGACACTTGTGCTCTGGAGGAGTAGATGAACTCGTGAATATATTGAAACTTTGAAGTTTTTTCAGATATGAGATCAAAAACTTAAATACAATTTGCAAGTAGCGAAAGGGCTAGTAAACTTGCCCTCACTGAATACTGAGGAATTGCTCCAAAAGCAAAGTTGATCAGGTCATTTGTTTGGGATTTGCTGTTATTTCTTTAAAAAATTTCCAATGTTTCTGTAGTTTGGCTTACAGTTTAGGTAAATAATGAGAATAATCACAACATCATACAACTGTGTGTGAAGCTATAGGAATGAGTGAAAACCTCACCACTTACTAGTTAACGTATTCAGCACTTGATTCAGTAATTTGATTTGGAGTTTCTGCACAGCAGAAGGATTTTCATACCAGCTTATGATGGTAGTGCTCACTTACTGTGTTTCTAGTAAATACTTAATTCAAGAGAAGTTTCTACATTATTATACAGTCTTTACTGTTTCTGAATTTGTATGGGCTGTTTACAGTAATGCTTCTTTATGTTAATGTCAAATAATACAGCAGCACTCAAATACTTTTGCTTGGTGTAAGATAAAGGGTTTGCTGAGCAAATGCTATCAGTTTCTGCAAAATGTAAACCATATTTATGGTTATAGGAATTATAAATCTGCCAATGTGAATCAAACTTTAAATAATGCGCTCTACATCTGTAGACAGTTCAACCAGCTTTCTTTTCTTCTGTGAATAACAGAGTGCAATTGGTGATTTCTTCTGGAATCAGATCAGCATGGTGAGGCAAACTGTTCTGGCTGCGGTAGATCCAAGCTGAGTGGTTAATGACGCCCTCCTTCCTCTGCCAGATGTTCCACCCTTCCTCTGTTCTGCCAGTTTAACTGTTTGACTGCTCTTTTACCAGGTCCTGTTAAATATGCCTGGTCTTAAAGACTCATCCTGCAGAACTGGGAAACCAGAAAGGTGGAATCTCTGGGAAAGCGTGAAATGCAGATGGTAACAACCTGCTTCAGTCACTAGTTCATCTTTCTCTGCCCTGAGAAAGCCCAGAGCAGGAGCAGAGGTGGGCAGCGGGGAGACAGAGTAGAAGTCTGAAATGGAGGGTGGATAAAACGCCAGAAGGTACTTTCCTTTTCTGCAGACTAAACCAGACAGAGTTGACAGGAGGCTTTTGAACACAGTTCTAAATCTACTGTTTCTTGAGTATTGTGGGCATTAATGGGCCCAGAAGGTAGTCCAAAAGACAGAATTCCATAGCATCTCTTTGATCTGTCTGTGGCTTCTTGGCATCTGTAGGTAGGCTTTTGAACGTTGAAGTCAAGCCTTATGGTGGCTGGATGAGGAACGTGGTCAAGAGAAGAAAAGATATACTAAAGAGGGATGGTATACAGAGTATTTTCGATGGGTAATGGGGAAGCTGAGATGTGAAGTGATTTAGTGATACGTGGACATTAGAGTATTCAGGAAGAGGAATGGAGAAGGAAGGAAGGTATTGAAATGCTCTGGGGAAGAAATGAACTATGATCCAATGCCAGAAAAGAAATAACGCGAATAAGTCAATCAAGAGAAACCTGGGCTATAGTAATAATATCTGACCAGATAATAGTTAGTGAATATCTTGTTTTCAATAGATTATCAGTAGCTGTCCAACAGCATTTCTAATAAAACTTTCTAGTATGTATTTTTATGCTGCTCCAAAAAAACATATATCTCTGATGAAAGAGTGGCATTGCTTGATTTTTTTAGCCTTTTTAAAAAATTTATTCGTGATTAAATACATTGTGTGTTTTAGTGTTAGTAAATGGATCTAACCAAAGTGTTGTGAAACATACTTACCCTAATAAATTAAATGAGAGGACTCTTAAATATTGTAAGTGTTGCATATCAAAAGGAATATAAAACCAAATGTGTTTTCTGTTATGCTGCTAAAGACCAAAATGTCTAGTATACAAATAAAATTAAAATTATTATGCAGGAGAGAAATTATGGCTTGACGTATTTTTAGGCTCGTGAGTTGACTCTTTCTGGACTCTTACTCTGGTTTGATTGACTCTTACTCTGGTTTGGATGTGTTCATGAAAATAAATGTTTAATAAGAGCTTTTTTATTGGCATTATGCAAAAGGTATTAGGAAAATATATTCAAAAATATTTCAGCCTGTGTTTTAAGGATTTTTTTGGCTTACTGAAGCTCATGAAGTTTACTCCACATTTGAAGTATGTTTGCAGCTGAGGGGGAGAGAACTCTTCAGCCACATAACTTACTGAGACATGGTTAAGATGGTACATCATGTCTTTTGGTGGAGCCTCTTATTCCACCCCTACCTGAGGTTTCTTCGCCTGCTCGGGTTTGCTCTCCTAAACCATTTCAGTTCAGGTTAACCAAGTTCAGACTTGTTAAGCTGATTGAGCTCTCTGTGGATAAGAAGTACCCATGCCGGCCGCTGACCCAGCAGTGTGGACAGCAGCAGCATCATGAGAAATTGGGTGGTGAACATCATCTGAGAGACTGGTAACTGACTGGTAACAGAGGACTTCTTTCTCTTCTTTATAATTGAGGCGATGAGAATGATGATTGTTTTATAAGGAGAAGGTTTAATGGCTTTTTTTCACTTCAAGTTGCATTGAGAGAAAATCCCAAGAAACACAGACTTTAGATATGTTACAGCTGTTAAGTGTAGCAATTTGTGTAGAAATCTGCTGTAAACAATTTTATAGTTACCATCTATCTCTGATTTATTTATTTATTTTTAAACAAGCAACTTTGTAGGAAATGAAATATTGGAATACACAATAGTTTAGCAGATAAGACTTCTTTGAAAGTGGCCTTAGGCAACATAAACTTTCCTGACCCGAAGTTTCTGCCCTATTAGTCTTTAGCTAATTTCAGTATGGAAAATGGAATTCAAGTTCATTTTAGCTTTGGAGATCGTGAGAAATTGGTTCTTAAAGCCCTGAGGGCATGGACTGTGGATTATAGCATTAAACTGTTTAGAACATTAGAGTTTTCAGGCACCATACTAATAACATACTTTTTCTGGTTATTTTAGAATATGGGTGTTGATCTGGGGATTAAGTTTGATCACTTATAATCTTGATTCTGTATTTATAAAGAAACAAGAAGAGAGATTCCTTCCTGTGGTCTTACCCTGTTCACAGAGAATATTATTGGCCTTATTAGAAGAAATTTTCTTGATTCGAGAAGAAAAGCATATTTTTTTGTCTTTAACAAAATGTATTTCTTTTTCTGTTAAAGTCATAATATTATGTTTGTGATATATCTTCCTGCTTAATTTCCAATGTTTTGGAAGCTGGTGTTTGGAGTTGTGTGGTTTGTTTTATTTTCTACATGAAAGTCTCTGCTTAAATGCATGAAATTTACCATTCTTTTAGTATGCATCCTTATTGTATCTATTAAAAACCCACTTTAATTCTTGGGAAGATACCGCAAGATGTGAATCTATTACAACTGATGTAATTGCATTCACACTCTGACCTTTTGTCATTGTTGTATGAAAAACTAGGTCACTGAATACGATGTGGGATATGAGCAGTTGAGCAGTGGTTCACTGTTACCAAATGCAGTGTGACACTTTGTTCTGTTTGCTTCCAGGTAAGGTGTAATAGCTTTTTTTTTCTATAACCCTGTTACATCAGTAGGTGTAACTTGGAGAAAGCGTTGGTTGAAGACTGAGGAGGGAAGAGGTTGTTCTCCTGAAGGCAGGAATCTAAATGATGGCTGGTATATGTGATGAAACAACTGTGGTCTTTCCCTTTTAAGTGCTTTTTAAAGTTTGTAATGGAAAGTAACACCTTTAAGCCAAGCAAATAAACATATTTGTCCAGTTCCAGTAGCAGCTTTGGCTATAAGACATGAGAAGTTTATTTCCCTCATTCTGACTCTAGGATAACAACAAGTACAGTGGAGAATATTTTACGTGTATTGAGTCAAAGAGTTGGCAATAGCATGAAGTGGTAGTATGTGACTGCCAAAATTTTATGTCACTGCCCCTGTTTAGTTGAGAAAGATGAGCATTCGTACCCATACAGCATGTGTGCAACAAATATGTGTACTTAATGTATGCAGTTAACTGTGAGTTGTCTTTGGGAGCACTAGGAGAGCCTTCAAAATCTGTCATTTTGTCTAAGCAGGAGAGCAGCACAATAAAAAAAACCTTAAAACTTCCATCATCATCTTTAATTAGCCCTTCATCATACTTTTATTGGTACTAAAACTGTGTCACATCATCTAATGTAAATTGAATTATTGAATATAAGAGCTGGTCCCATGAACTTTTAAATCAGATGTGTTAATATTTTGGTACTAGGCTTCTGTTTTCTTTCCAGTTAAAGGAGATAAAATAGAGGAGAAGATTTAATACTTCTAGTAATTTACAAAGTAAAACCAGTCGTTTGGGACAGTTAAATCTGTGTCATAATGCTCTGCTTTGCTTTTTACAGAGTGATTACATGATCATAAATAAGAAAAGAAAAGAGAATATTTTAGGTGAACTCTAAGCACTTAGTGTAAATCAAATAAAGAACGTATGGTCAATAGCTGCTGCTTAAGATGTACAGAAAGTTGATTTTTATCTTTTTTTTTTTTTTAATTTAAACATGAACCTATCACCTTTTAAGTTTTTCTTACATCCATTAGCGGGTTAAATTTTCCAAGTTTTAGTTTCAGCAGTTAAGAGCCACAAGTTGACTGGTTTCCATGGGAGCTAATTCAAGTTACTGTTTGCATTGTTAATATTGGAAAGTAGCTGTGTTGGTACAAGTCAATATGCAGCAAAAGGTTTGTGAAAGAGAGATTTTTCTAAGTTGACCTAAGGTTATGAGTGGGGCCTGCTTCTCTGAGTACCTTCTGTGTGTGTGCACTGAGTTGTAGTTCAGACAGGATCATTTTGATATTTGTGCAAAACCCTAAATTGAAGTTGCTGGTAATACCTAATCATACTATGGTTTTTTGAATTAATGTCTAATTAGTTTTTAGTTTATTGCCGAACGTGAATAAGTTACTTGCTGCCCTGTAGAAGCTGATTGTATTTTTTTGAGATTAAATATCAGTCTTTGGTACACAAAATATTATGATAATAAAATTTTGCTAATCTCTGTAACAGTGTATAGAAATAAAAAGAAGCAAAGTATGTATTTCTCAAGAAACTCGATTGTGTAACGTTCAGTCATGCTTATGAAGGAAGGTAGAAAGTAGCACGTTTAGCGGGAAACAGGCCTGTGGTTCCTTCCTCTTTGACCTGAGCCCTAATGCTTTCCTTGCTTTGTTCAATTCAAGGACTTGGTTTACAGGCACTGTAAACAGAATAACAGAATAAACAGAATAGCACCTGCAGCTTAGTCATAAATGGGAACATCTTGAAGTAGCTTAGCAAACAAATGAAATCATGGAGTAATTTAACCTTTTCTAATATGCTTTAGATTCTCTACCAGTATCCATTTTTTAAAATAGATCAGCATTTTGGCTATCAAAGCACTCTGAACAGAAAGAAATTGCTAATGATTGTGATCCAATTTATTGACAAAAGTTACTAATTGATTATTTTCTGAACTGTGAGAACACCTCATGTAAAAAGCTCTCTATATTTTCTCTTCCTTTTTTTTAAAAATAAATGCCTGTTTGAAGGACATGACGCTGAAATGTTTAGCAATTGTGCGATGTGTTCATATAAATATTTGACCCTTACTCCAGACTTGCACTATTGAGCACTTTTATAATACCAAAATGAACATTTGTGTGTTGTTTTTATTTTTTTAATATGTTTTCAACTTTGATTACATAAACAGTGTAGCCAGCAGTACCTATGTCTGTTTGCTGACCACAGAAAATGACGGAGCACATATTATCTTATTAATTACTTCCACAAAATTCTGTCGTAGACCAGAAGAACTGAACTTTGTTTTTTGGGAGGTAAATCTGAGTTGATCTTGCGATCATTTGAACACTACTGCTAAGCACTTCACATTAAAACTGATATTAAGAACTTTTGAATGTTTTAAAATTGGAATTCAAATAAATTGCATCAGAAATGATATGTCATTTATGTTTTTTTTGAAAAAAGAGATTGAATTTACATGTGTAGAGATATGCAAGGGTGAGAAACTAGAAGCATCGTTTGTTTGCACACCAGTAATGTACATGGTTTCTTGCTAAATTTAGGTATTACAAAACTGACCTTGTGGGGTTGTTGCCAGTGTTAATAGAGGCATTTTAAATTTGAGTAGGGTATTAAAGCAAGTGTAAAATATTGACAATCAACATCATCTTCATAGACTGAAAAGCAGGAATGTCATGTTTAGATTTTTGTGAGCGTTTGCAAATGGCATATTTCCATGCACAGTGTGTGTGTGTGTAACATTTAAACAAGATACAGCTTCATGTTTTACCTTTCTAGTTTAAAGTATTTTTATGAAGTTGTTTATTTTAATAGAACTACTGCAGATAAGTGCTGTAACAGCTTTGTGTTTATTTAATCAAGTTAATCCAGCTGAATGACTTCGTGTTGCCTCAATATGAGCACTGTTGACTAAGAACATCCACAAAAAAGATGAGATGAAATAAATGATATCTGCTCAAAGGTGATTAAAAGTAAAAAATCATTGAAGACTGTATATGGAAGTCCTTCACTTATGACAAGTTGTAGGGCAATGTTTATCTATTATACTTTCAAGTGTTGTTGCTGTGTTTCTCATTGCTACTGAGTGCTCAGGTAGCAGCTATCAGGAAGGAAGGACTGGTTATTTGTAGATGAAATAATGTCTTCTGATCAGCATTCAGAGTTTTCAACATGAGTTAAGTCTTTATGAACTTTCTGCTACAATCAGGAATGTACTGTAAGTTAAGCATAATGTAGCTTCTACTTATAAAGCATTGCGTCACGAGAAGGTATATTAAAAGATATTCTGGGTTATCTGATGCATTAATAGATGCTAGCTTCCATGCTTGGTTTTAAATAGCTTGCACAGCTACCTAGGTGACCATGTCTCTTTGACGTGGTAGAATAGCAAAGCAGTTCATGCTCTTCTTTAAAGAAAAAGGGTGTTGACTGTGTATTGTCTTTAAGAGGCAGCTACTTTTTCCTTTGGTTATCAGACCATTTGTTTCTTTTGGTGCATGCTACAAAGTTATTTTCATAACTTTCTTAGAGAAAGTTGGTAGATTTGAGAAGTTTCGTGTGATCAGTAAACAATTTAAACATTACTTCCATCTGAAGTTTTAGTGGTTTCGTTTTAGTGACTTGAATGTTGAACCTTGGCTTGCTTTACTTAAAACATTTGTAAGAAGTTTAGTGTCTTTGATAAATTATATTATTATCATTTTAGAGCTCACAAAGTGTGAATACAGAATATAATTATAATTTATCTACTTAAAGCATTTTTATGAGTCCTTAAAGTATTTAAGCACTAGGCTTCACAGCGTTCCTATGAGTTGTATCCTTTCTGCTGTAGGGTTACGTGAAGTCCAGAAGATCTTACCAAATGTTATTTCAATAGGTTAGTGTTGAGAAGGCAGTGATGATAAAAAAGGGTAAGTAGATCATCTGTATGGCCCTATAGAGCAACAGGGTAAGCTTTGGCTTCCCCACACTTGAGGGGAGCTGTGGGAGGCTGCCTTTGTTCATTGCAGCCCTACACTCTGCCTGGTGATGAATTTGCACTTAGCAGGCCAGGCCACATCTCCCAGTACAAATGAGGTGCCTTTTTTTTTTTTTTTTTTTTTTTATCTGAAGATGGCCCAGGGATTAATGTATTATCAGGTATTTTGTTGACTTATCCCCTGCCTCTGTCCAGATATAAGTATTTTTCTATACTTCACGTAGTTTATAGTGTGCATTTGCCAGTGTGGCTTACTTCTTTTCAGACTTTAATCAGTCCAAAGACTTAAGATTTAAAGATTTCTGTCTAAGAATTAGTAAAGAGAATCATAGTGTAGCATTGTCATAGAAATGTGCAAAATGTTAAATGAGTTTCTGGAGGTCTTCTAGCATTTGCTCAGTGGTACTAATTTAGCTAGAGTAGGCAGTTACAAAAATTTAATCTCAATAATTTAAATAAAAGAAGACATTTATCTGAAATATTAATCAGTCCAGTCCTGACTCAATGCTCCTTTAAGAAGCATGTCATTCCAATTACTGGTGTGGTGAGAAGCCTCACAGGACCTCAGTTCTGTCATAATACTTCTGCACACTGTTTTTTAAAATAAATTAATGGTAACAGTGAGTTTCTGATAATGCATAAACCCAGATGATTACTCATAGTTAGTCAGCCCGTTGATATTTCTCATGTTTTTCTGCTTTTGTCTAATTACCTTTGTAAAAATAGCTGTATGATTTAAGTCCTTGTTGCTGTGTATTTTACCACAAAATTTATCTTCATTAATTAATATCTCAGCACTGTGTTTTAACTGTAGGATTGCAATTTCTCTTTTAATGTAATAATTTAATGTCAGTTTTCATTTCAAAGATCATATACTGTATCCAAAATACTTTTAATGAGAGAGGTTCTGTGAGACACTAACTGCAGAAGTTGCAAGAAGCACCAAGTTGTCAGAGCAGTGATGCTGCTTCTCTGTGGGAAAAGGAATAGCGTTGTCCTGTGGGAAGTGGAATATGAAAATGGTTGAATATTTCCAAGACTTTTTTTCATAAAAAGTCTCTTTTAGCCCTTTAATCCACTGTGGAATACATAAAATGAGGGGCCTAAATCTCAAAAGAATAAGCATTGTTCTTGCAGCAGAACCAAATATAATTTGAGACATTTTCTCCAATCAGTGAAATTGTGAATGTCAAAAATGAACTTGACAAACATATTCAGTTAATTTACTGATAATCTGGATGATTATTAATAGCAAGTACTTTCATGCTCATTTTGTTTTCAATCATATATTAATCTTTACTGGTTCTAAATGCTATTTCAGTAAGTGCATTTGAAACCTAATGAGAAAATGAAAAAAGAAGAAAAACAAAACCCCCCAAAGCCTTTTCTGTAAGTTTATTGTTAAAATTGCCGTGCTGAATGCAAAAGGTTATTTTTTTGGTTTTGCGGCTTTACTATTTTAAAAACACCAACATATGAGACTTGGTGTAAAAGACAGGTTAGTGTTTTGGAGGGATAACTTTAAGTAGCTTTTAGGTGCTCTGTAAGTATTTCCAAAGGTTTTTTTTTTCTAATTATTATTAATCTTTCAATTTTGTAATGAAATATAAGTACTGTTTAGAGTTTGGGGAAAAATTGTGTACGGACATGCAGAAAAAGGTATTCAGAACAATTATAAAGGGAGCCCTAATAGCTTTTCATGTAGGAATTTAATAAGATCTCAGACATATAATAGGATGCAAGCACAGCTGAAAGGAAATTTTGCATGTACTATATGTGCTAGTCTCTACCAAATAGAAGATGCAGCATTTTAGAGGTCCCAGAGAAGCCATTATATATAAGACTGAGGACCATTACTGGTTTTGTAGCAGACACCCAGATTTTGTATTGCTCCAGGAATTGACTTGGGATGGACTTCCTGCAGTCATCCCAACTCTTTGTTAATTTTCTTTTTACCCCTTGGTGATATGCAGCACGCCAAGAGGAGTCATCTTTTAAAAATATTGCATCTTTTCCTCTCTTTGAAGTGGGTATTTCATCGCCAGTTCTTGTCTCTGGGAAATGACTCTCTTAACTTACAGTCACTGTATTGTTCAGTGAGCTAAACACTTCTGTGTATTTTGAATGTTTATGTCCAGGTCCTGCTGGTATTGATCCTGTGGAAGAAAGGAGGTACTGAGCATTCCAAAGGCCTGACCCCTGGGTCTCAGGCATTTGAAGATTAGAAAAGAGGTTTGCTGTAGGCACATCTGTGTGTTTGATAGGGCCAGCTACATTCTGAAAGTGTAGTTCTTGCCCTTCGTTTATGAGATGGAAAGAGGAATTGCCAAGTTCATCTGATACTGTGCCTTAGCACATTATCTCAGATACAAACCACTAATGCTCACTGTTCAAATTGAAGTGATATTTGAAACTGTAACAGTCCCCTAAGTGTTTATTACACTCTAGTGTTTGGGATCATTGTCCACACTATACAGATTTTCAAGTCTTTCTAGGCTTTGACAGGGAGATCCAAGAGCTTAACGCAAATGACCTTCATGGGCAACTGTGAAGCTCACCTGCTGGATGTGGTACTGCTTAAGCTTTTCAAGTGTCTTTTTTTAGTGTTTCCTCACACATTGAAGAAAAACCACAAAACCAACAAAAAAATCCGAACCAAACATTTTGCAATTCTAGTATCCTTCCCACTAAAGATTCTGGTACATTACAAACTGCTAGTTATATAATTTAAAATTTTACTGAGTTTTATAAATGGAGAAACTTAAACTTAGGTGATTTGAGTGCTGATGTTCAGACCATGATCTGCAGTAAATTCTGTGCTGGAGCCTGGCATTGCTAATACTACTGTGGCATGGCTATTAATGATGTGATACTGCACTGTGTGTAGTCACCTCAGTTCCTCACAGGTGTCAGCACATGAGCAGTGTTAAGATCAGCCGTTTGACTTGGCCGAAGTTCGAATGCTCTGTGATTCTTGAAATGCTTTTTTTTTAGAAGATCTCTAAAATAAAAGCTGATTTACTACTTAAGTGTCATCCAGACTTCACAGTTTGTGCCGAATAAAATACCAGTTCTAGTGTCTCAAGTGGCAGGGAAGTAAGTATTTTCCCCCCTCTGAGATTTTTCTAAGGAAATATACTTTGTCTTTTGAAGATAAAATGTTTAAAAATAAAAGAAGCGTTTGTCTTCAGCAGTTAAGAAAGATAGCAACCACCTACAAGCTGTGAGAACACTTATATAATGCTCATACGCTCTCCGGGAGTTCTCCTTTGCCAGAACTGGAGCACTTTCTGTGTGGCTCTCAGAGAAATGTGAACCAAAGCCTGGCTTGCAGTGCCAGTGCATGTTCTGTAGCTATTCTGAAGGTTAAGTAGGGGAATAATTTTATTCTAGTTTTTACTTTACTACCCTGAAACATTTTGCTGAATTCTGTGTTTAAAAATACCCAACCCAAACACAACAAACCCAAACCTAAAATCCTTTGGGACTATTGGAAGTGGTGGAGTGGTTTTATTTTTATTGCTACAAATAAGATGGTATTATGTTTTTCAGCACTTTCTAAGTAGAAATGCTTTTCATACCAAATAGAATGATGGTTCATGTAGCTTAGTTTCAAGGACAGGAGTGGAAGCCCCTGAAGTGGTTCTTGATCTCTGTCTGTCAGATTAGCCTTGTATAAAATGGCTCTTTCTTGGATTATGCAGAGTAGAATACTGAGACTTCTAGAGTATGGATATTTTTTTAATTGTATTTTTCCTGTATGTGTTTTTACTCTCAAGTTTCAATTATTTATTAATATGCTTTTTTTCTATAGGTCTGCTTAAAGTCAGGGGGTAGATAGATAGTGGTTACCATCTGTAAATGCAGATGGCAAATATGAAATAATTCTTCAAGATTGAGGAAGCTTCAAATAAATGAGAAAGGGGAGGCAAATGTGTTATCTTTAATATAAAATATGGTAGTATCTTGGTATATTAAATTCTAAATCAGATAAGTTTCTCACTTTTGTTTGATGACTGGATATTTATTGTACGTGGTTTGATTTTAATCGAGGTGAACTGATGTTTTCTCGTACTGCTTTTTGTGTTTGAGTTGCTGATGTCCCAACAACCACTTACATTAGAAATAAATATGGCTTTTGAAAACTGAAGATAGAGGGAGATGTTCTATATATCTTAAGTCTAGTTTTATGTGAGGTAAGTGCTGCTGGCTGTGTAACTTCCAGCTGACGATAAAGCAATTGCATCTTTTCCAGCAGTTAAAATGAGCACGCTAACAAATAGTGGTTTAGCATCTTATATATACAGCAGTGTAAAAAGATGTTGTTTACATAGAGGTGTCTTTTTTTTTTTTCTTCTTGTCTATTTCTTTTTTTTTTTTTGAAAGGTATTTATCAAAGTATTTTTATTTAAGTTTCATAATTAATTTGTCAATCAATAAGGATGATCTTATGCCTAAGACAAACTAGTAATTTTGTGGATGCTACGTTTAGAAGTTCCTTTTAGAAAGTTCAACAGCTGAATTCTCCTTTAGATTCTAATGGAACAAGAGAGAAGAATCTAATTAATTGTTTATATTTTATTTTTGCAAGTCCTCTATTTGTCATCTTTATAATATTGCTTACATGTTCTGTTCACTGATTCGGTAAGAGGCTGTTGTTTATCTTGGCCAGCTCTTGATGCTGTATGTCACAGACTTTTTTCCTTCTACAGAAAAAGCTTATAAATGCTGGGTGGAGGTGTGTGTTTTCTTTTTTGGGGAAAGGTTAAGAGAATTTGGTGTTCTAAGCTCAAAATATTTCCATAGTCTGATGTGGTAGCAGTTCATGATTAAAAATGAAAAGAAATTAGAGCAAAATGTGATTTGAGATATGACCGAGGAATTTGAGGAATTTAGATTTTGTAGGAATTCTAGAGTGTCTTTCGTTCAAAGATGATGTAGCAATGGAGCAACAGGTTTTAGTGCTAAAAGATCATTTGGGAAAATACCTGGATCTTTAACAGCCTATCAGAAAAGGGGCTTGCAGCATCCTTGCAGTGAAAAATTGAAGGAGGGCCTCCTGCATCTAAGTGTGAAATGACCTCCTCCTGCTCTGTCAGTCAGAATAGACAACTGCTCGAGGAAACACAAAAAGGCATCACCTGTGGTATTTTGATGTGCATGCTGCATCCTGTTTCGGTTCTGCTTCCTAGAGGCCTATTCCTGTGAAATTCTGTAATCGTAAAAGATGGCAAACTGATACAAAGTGGATGTTTAGTCTTGCTGCAGTATTTTTTTTTATGAACAACTTCATTTTTAGTGGTTAAAATTGTTTATCCAAAAAGATTTAAGACAAAGAATTTGCAATATCTGAGACTTTACTGTGAATCGGAAACTTTCAAATTAGTGTTTGAGTTCTGCATTGGAGAACTCTGGCTTTAGATATTTCCTAGTGTCATACAGTTTGTGTACTGTATGAAACCATTGTACAAACTGGGATCTGAGATTCACAGTCAGCAACATCATCTGTGTCAGAGCAAAACAGCGAGAGGCAACAGCCTCAGGTTGCAGTAGAAGAAATTGTGTTTGAAGTGGGGAAACAAGGTGTTCACAATGAGGCCACCGAGAGGTGGTGGAATCACCAGCTTTGGAGATTTTCAGAACCTGACAAGATAAGTTCCTGAGCAGCTGGTAGCCCTGCTTAGGACTAGATGACCTCCAGAAAGTCCCTTCTAACCTGATTTAGTCAGGTTCAAATCACAGATTAAGCACATTTTGTGCAAGAAGTCAACTTGTTTTGAGTTGCACTGTGATGCTGCCATCAATCTCATTTAATATGTTGTGTGTGATTGTTGCTTGCCTCGTTCTTAGTTGAATTTGGACAGTAAAATCACATATACCATTCCTGAAATTAAAATTAAGAAATGGACATGTAACTAATTTAGCAGTGTGTTGCAGCAGTGATGAAAGCTAAACTGGTTTAATTTAAAGCAAGGTATTTATGGGGACAAGAGTTAGTCAAAGCTAACATGCAGCATAATAAATGTGAAAGCTTTAGTACAAGAAGGCGTTTCTATTAATTTCATATGGATTTAATGGCATGAATACACCTAATGTGGTTTAATCTCTTTGAAAAGTGACTCCAAGGCATAACTCATAGCTAATACATTGTGGATAAAATGCTGTGAATATGAGCAGATAAGCAGCTAAATTTTCACTTAAATTCTGCTCTGAAGAGACTTGCTTGGTTAATAATGTACTTGATTTGTATGGGCGAGTGGGAGTTTGAGGAGAGTGTAATGTCAGGAAATCGAATGGGAGCTGGGTAAATTATGCTTCTAAAAGCTAAGAACAAAGAAAAAAAAATCTTGCATAACAGTAAGTTAATGTGTCTTCATTTAATGTGAAAGCGCCAATTGGTAACTATGGAAAATAATGAAAAATATGCACTTAACCTTCCTAATTGTCATACTGAGTTATAACTCAAGCAGTACTTGCTTATATTTCTTATTTTTAAATTGGTACTTTCAGCAATGTGATTCTTTACCCCTTTTAGTAGCGTAGGCCATTCTTCGGTGGTCATGGTCATTATTTGTCATCTTGATGTTTTTTAAAATACCAAGTAACATTTGAAATATTTTGGGTATGGTCATTGAAACACATGTTGCATTTTAATAACCTTTAAATACACAGCCCAACACGTGCTGTATCTATATTCAGCATACCTGAAACTCTAAGTTTTATGGTTGAGGATGGGCAGCAGTAGTGTTTCTTAAGAAAAAATAACTAAGCCAAACAATTTTAACAATAAGAAGACATTTCTTTGGTTTTATGGATCTTCATGAATTGTTAATATTTCATATTGTTCATGTTTCCAAGAATCCAGGGACAGACTTCATTGAAGTTCATATTGATTTATGGAAATTTTAATGACTTGATAGACTTCTGTGAGCTGTAAAAACCTGTGCCAGTAATTCGTACTTCTGTCTCTCCTTACGGTAGATTAAGTACCACAATAATGACAGAAAGGAAAGAAATAATAAATTGGGACTTTTATCCCACTTGGTACAGTATACAGTAGCTAGTATGCTATAAAACTAATTTGAAAAAGTTCATGGCAAAAAGCCTTTCTTGCTGGAGAGATTAAAGATTAACTAGTTCTAGTATAGTTCTTTGGTGGTAAGAAGTCCTGTATTAATACCAAAGTTGATTTTTGATCCAAAGGAAAGTTGTGCAGTGCTTCAAAATACTAAAAGCCATTTGCATGCTATCATATATTACTTCAGCATTCTTTAATATAAGCTACTAATAAAGAACATTTTGCTGCGAAACAGGCTGTGTCAATGGCTAGCAGGTAGGGCACAGGACCTTCCGGACATCCTTATTGAGAGTTCACACTGTAGTTTTTGTGTCAAAGTGAATAGAGTGTCCTGCTTCTTAGAACCAAATAACTGTTAAATTGCTTGTAAATCCATTGCTTAACTATCTTTTTGCAAACATGTAGTATTTGTGAAAAATTAGTAGATAATGTATCATTTAAAAGTTGAATATTGTATGCAAAGGAACTGACCAAAACCTGAACAAAAAAAGTAATGTGTCTACCTGATTTTTTTTTTCTTTACTATTTTTATCAACTCTAGAGTGATTAAGAGACCGCTCGGACTGCCTCTCTCCAGACGGTTTAACACGATGGATCACCTGGGGACAGCGGATGCCGAGGACGACTCTGGATCGCTCCCACGGCTGGCTCCCAGTCCGCACAGCGAGGCAGTTGCACACGAGTTTAAGGAACTCTCGTTGCAGCCCAATCAGTACTTGCCTCCTCTCACCGAACGGAAGAATGGTGAGTGCCAAAGTGACTGTTCTGCTTTTCTCTACGTTGCTTAAGTGTTTTCTATGGGAATAATGATGTTTCTTTGCTTTCTTCAAATAACATTAGTTGACTCTCTTCACTTGCTCTCCCCAAACCACATTACGTAAAGTTCTACAGTGCTTGTTACGGAATCTGTCCTGACCAGCTTCACCTGTCATGGCAGCTTCGAGGTCTGACTTTAAAACCCCAACTGGAATACTTTGTTGAGGCATATAGAATGAGGAGTTTATATTTTTAACAGTTTTAAAACCACAGCTAGTATATAATAGAAATATTAGTTGAATGTTTTTGAGAGGTGGGGTAGTTATCAAGAACATGGGTTTTTCTTGCAAAATAACACAGAATTAAAGTTTCACATTGTATCCCAGAAAGCTTAATTCACCACACAGTTTAAGGTTGAACAATGAAAGAAAAATAAGATTTACATTTTGGGAATATTGCCAGTATCTTTCCTCATTGTTGATGTTGGCATGGCAACTTAGGAAAAAAAGTGTTTCCACTGTTACAGTAAGCATCAGGAAGAACTAGGTCTGAATCCAAATGTAGGCTCATTTTTTATTGGTGAAAAGGCAGGAGCCTTTCTTTTTCTTTTCCTTTTTTTTTTTCTTTTTGTGATATTTGTTTTCCTCACACTAATATCTTCTAGTAATGAAGATTTGTTTTCCAGTATTTGTAGTAAATAGTGGGACCATTGAAAGTATGTAAATGAAATATTTGGTTTTTGAAGCATTTTTTAAAATAAATTCAGCTATAAATTCAGTCGTAATAGTATAAGCATATTAAATAAGAAAAAAATGATCTGAACCTCTCAGCTTTAAAGCAGAAAAAATGGAGATATATATTACTAGACTGTATGTATATAAAATACCTGGGGACGGGTCCAAGCCATGGTATTCTGTGTTTCAGAAAGACATGGAATGTTGTCTATTACCAAGATGCTCCTGTTTATACAATCAGGGACTAAGTCGTGGTGCTTTGTGTACATACCCTCAGTATTATATAGCACTCCAAGAAAGCAAAAGGTAATAAAGGGAAAATAGGGTAGGGGAAACACTGAGGCTTCAGTTATATAAATGTGGAGTAACAGCCTCTTTGAATACTCGAGCTTGCCTTTGACAATTGCTTCCTTATTTTTTTCCATGTATAAAGATCCTGAAAAACAGAATACTATGTTAACTAATATAATGTGTTCAAAGTATTTTAAACTAAAGGACCTGTAGCTAATTTATTCCTATTTTGGCTCTACATCTTTAAGTGTTATGTCTAGTAGGAAAAAAATTGTAACTTGGGAGGTGTAGTTTTTGTTGGCTACTGTTTGATGTTAAATTGATAATAGGTGTGTCTATACCAGAAGTTTGTTTTAAGATAACTTAACAACATTTTGCCTTTTTTATTAAGGAAGCAAGACAAAGACATATTTAAAGAAAGATATTTCATAAAGAGCCTAAAAATGCCAACACTGAACTCATAAAACTCATAAAAAAGAGAATTTAATGTTGGGGGGTTTTTGCATCCTGTGTATATATTATACATCTGGAAATTTTGTTTGTTTGGGTTTTTTTTAATTGCCTGTAAAACCAAATGGATCACATTGGTATCTATGTTGAGTGTAAATAAGTCAAACTTTTAATTTTTGAAGGCTACTACCCCAAGAATGCACTAAATTAAACAGGAAAAATCCCTTTTATAAGGGGTTCCCTTATAAAAATCCCTTTTATAAGGGATGACAACCCCCATTTTATAACGGATATCAAGCTTGTAAAAATTCTCTTTTGGCAAGCCTTGTTATGATTGTATTAAGTACATAGTTATCCCCATCAAGTAATTTCATTGTTTTGTTATCTTGCTTTTACTAATCAAGATAAATTGTCAAACAAGCAATAAAAGGAGGTACGCAGCTTCAGGTGCCAAACCTACTCATGTTTGGTCTTTAGTCTTTTGGTTTTAGTTCTTCTGTATTGGAGAGCTGGTTCTTAGGCATTCTTCCCATAACTTGAAAGTATTTTTGTACTTTCATGAATCAGTGAAATAATTTATAGGTAGGTTTTGTATTGTCTTCATATATAATCTGCTGCTTATTTATTTTCCAAAGAAAAGGCAGTGGCAAGAGATTTTAATGCTTATGGGCTCTAGCTTGTTGAAATAACAGAGGAGATTTTCATAAATAAAGTGGTCGTGGGGAAATGAATAATTTGAGAAGCTGCCTTTCACTCTGTGTGCCATTTCATTTAGGAACCATTGTCCTGTTTCTCTTCATTATTTATCATAATTCCTTTTATGACTTAGGATACTGTAGAGCTTTACTGTCCACAGCAAGTATCAGGCTTCCCACAAAGATTTCAATGTTTCTGAAGTTCACATAATGGGCTGTGGACTCACTTCATCTGTGTCTTTTGTGACAAGACAAAGTCATCTGGCTGGGCTTGGCCCAAAGATTAGGCATTAATCTTTCAAGGCCATTATTAGCACAACCCTATTGCTCTCGAAAAAGAAAAGGTTCAACAATCTGCAAGGTAGATTGAGAAATCATATAATTGGAAGAATTTTTAGAGGAATGCAGTCTGATAGACTATCATGTCTATCAGAAGTGACTGATGGACACTGGTGCAATTTCCTATCCTTTTCAGTTTTATAGATCTTTGTAATGTTGTTCAAGCATCCTGCCACTGAGAGCATGCTGCTCTAGTAGTATTTAAATAAATCCTAAATTAACTTAAGAGGAGCCTCCTAGTTCTTTTCCTGTCCTTATGTGAAAGACCTGACAATATCTGACTTTATATCGGCTGGCTGGTTTTGTTCCTGAAATAAATGGACATTTATGTTCAAATTGCTTTCTTAAAATGACAGAAAGAGGTTTTGGCACTGAGATCCTCCAGAGCACCCAAACTATTGTTCGCCCATAACTTCAGATTTAGTAATCTTGGTTAACTGGTTTAAAAGAATCTTTTTGTAGAAATGATGAAAGTCAGCAGAAAATTTCTAAAAGTAAAATTTGAACTTAGTGGATTCATATGAAAAGTAGCTTTAATACTTAGTCTTTGTTTTTACTTTTTACCCAAACTGGATTTCTTCAGGAGTATTTTACCATGTCACTATTTTATAAAGTCCATAAGCATAAGAGATTTTAGTACACAGAAATACAATAGCACTTAATAAAAAAAAAATCTGAGGTGTTTAAGGTTTTTTTTATTGAATATTTTTCTGCAGTAAGCATTATGCTTACTGTGAGCTTTGGTAGTGATCCTTTAAACCTTTTGTTTAGTTGAATGAGTCTTTTGGCAGTAGTCCAGTAGAAGGCTGAATTATTCAAGTATTGTTCTGCGTGGTGCAGCTAAGCTGCCTTGCACAAGTTAGTACAGAAACTGCATTTCAAGCTTTTCCAATGACACTGGAAGTGTGGGAGGCTTATGCTTTGCTTTGGTTTTGTTTTACATGGAGGTAATCACAGCAGGGTAACAGAAATGTACTATGCAATTGCATGCTTGTACCTGGTGTGCCCACAGTCGTTTGAGATGTTACTACTTCATCCTTTTTTTACATTTTTCTCCGCTTGCCCTGCCCAGTCTGCTCAACAAGATCATGGTCATAGAGCAAAGCAAGCATGAGAGTTCAGGGAGGATAGCTCAGTATTTTTTAGTGCAAAATCTCATGGTATAGAATAAGCTCCTCTGAAACTGTTGTCTCTTGAGTTGACAGATGCTCTGCTAACTCTGTTGAAGAGGTTGTAACTTACAGTAGAGGATCAATAACAAACAGTTGGAGGCCAATGGCATTTACTACATGCAGGTGTTTACTCCCTGATTAAAGACAAATGGATAGTTTCTTTGGGGAGGGAGAGGGAGAGACAGAAGGGCATCAGCATATTCTTGTCCTCTCAAATGTCATTTTTCAGACAGAAGTCTTCCATCATAAAAAGTCTGTGAAACACAAATACTAACCAGTTAATGTTTCATATTCTAATAATATTCTAATTCTAATTCATATTCGCAAGTAATAGGAATTTTCAAGCAGATTTGCTAGATAATGGTTTTATTGCAAGGCTGAACTCTCTCTAAAGCAAACACTTTAATTATTTGGGGTTAGAACAACAAGCTGTTTATAAAAGGCAACCTTGTATGTGTATTTGGGTGTGATAACAAAGAATCATCTTTCCAGGATGTTGTATGTTGGTCTTCTGGATTGTCACCATGACAATTTCCTTTTTCCTTTTGACCTGTTTTCAAGTTAACAGCTGTGAATTACTAATGAAATTAATTTCAAGTTCTCATTAGTCTGCATCTTTCTAGGTAATTAAGCAACACATACAATACATTGATCATTTAAACTTGGGCCCTGTTTATTGCAGCATATTATTGTGCCTGTTCTTTGGAGGCCAACTCCTGTTCCACTTGCCGAAAAGCAGCAAAAGTTACCTTTCCATTGGTTCTGCTTTTTGTACTTGTCACCTACTGGGTGGACACTGAAGATGTGCCTGTGATTCTGGCAGTCTAACGGCAACCACTGCTGTGTAGTCCAGGTCTGTCATGTGAACAGTTGGGCTCCTCGCATAATTGGAGGTTGAGAAACAGAATTCCATGGCCTTAAGAAGCTCTTGGTTTGCATCCCTACCTGAAGGATGCCAGGCTGTGTACTCTGTATTTGCTTTCTTAGCCAAGCTGCTGTGTCCTTAGGAAGGACAGTGGTTGAGGGAGGAGAAGAGTGACACAGGTGAGGCCCTTCTTTAGGAGCAGGAGGGGGAAAATTGATGATGAGGTGTTGTTTAGCTGGACTGCAGTGGAGGAAGAATGACAGAGTAGCAGGCAGCGCGGCACAGCTGAAGTACTAGTCAGAACAATATGCTACCCACACGCTGTACCACGGTTTCACAAGCTTCTGTCTGAGAGCCAGGAGGTGGCAAGGGAGGGAAGGATAGGCTGTCTGCTGCTGACAGCAGGAGGGTGGATGGAGGGAATGATGCTGCTTGCAGCCTTCTAACCTGCTGTTTCAGAGCCAAAGGGTGGGAAGGGATTGTACACGCAGATACCATCAAAAAAAGGAAGCACTGCATAAGCAAAGCTTTTTGCATGGTGAGTTAGTACCTTCCCAGAACTGGTGAATGTGCCACTTTGGCTAGCAGGGGTAGGTGCGAGGGTCTGGGTGTCAGGAGCCATGCAATCATCATTGTTTCAAGATACCTGTAAAATGAAAAGGTCCTAGCCTCTGTGTTTTACAGCAGTTTCTCTTGCCTTTGCAGTGGCTTCCTTGGCTGTTCCACTGTGCCAGAATCTCCTTGTGACAGTAGCTACTAGTTTCTAGAAAGAAGAGACATGCAGGTTGCTGTCATGCAGTCATCATCTGCAGATAAGAGCCTGGTTATGTTCTTATAAAGTGAGTAGAGAATTGGTTGGATCCTGTATGGGCCATTTACTGTCCTTTAGCACTCTAGGCCTTCTTCAGCTCTGTCTGGGCTATAAATCGTTTCACATTGTGAGTCTGCCTGTTCTCTCTGCATTGTGTGGAAGGAACAGTTTTGTTCCAGCTAATGGAAGCTAATGGGTGTGTGCTGCTCTCGTCTCAGAACCACGTAGATACGGGATTGTGTTCTGGTTCTGTTTGGGCTTGTACGTTTTGTACTGGAGGAGGGTAGAGAAGATGGTGATGTGCCTGCCGTGGCTATCTGCTAGATCTCACTTTTCAGTAGCTAGCAGCTAATATTCTACAGCAGAATTGAGCTAATTGAGAAAATAGCTAAGTTTTGGATGTTTTGTCAGAAAAAAAGCCTTGGGACAGTGACTATCTTGAAGTAAAAGCAAGACTAGTAAAATATCTATTAGATGAAATTAGCCCAAATAAATTAGTGCTTCTGGCTGCATAAGAACAATGACGTTCAGGAGCAAAGACCTTGAGGCACAGGTCAGATGAGGATGACCACGTCCTTTGGGCCACTAGAGCTTGTGGGAAACAGTGAGTTAAGGTGAAGATGCAACACACACACCCCTCTCAAACCAAAACAAAAAGCCCACAAACCCAAAGAAACCCAAACCAAAATGAAAACAAATACTCCAAATGGTGTATATTGAGTTCTCCTAAGGGACCAATGGAGCCAGCTGGGAGACAGACAGTTCTCAAAATAACTGAATGAAATCTACATCACACTTAGCCTAATGATATTATTTAAATAAATTTGATGAACCAAGGGAATTTTTCTGGCATCTAAAAGAGTTGTGGGTATATTAGTTTGTTATCTCTTATCTTCCACTCCCTTAGTACGTAGCACTGGTAACATGCATTCTTGGCATAGCTTTATGGCTTCTGAACAAATTCTTAATCCTCTGTGCAGTTAATAGATTTGAAGCTGCAAATTTGATACTAGGGAATCAGGTGAAATTTGGGACATCCTCCCAGTATCTGTGTACGACAGGGATTTTTCCCACTCTTTTGAGATCTGCAATTAGGCATGTTTTTTCCTCTCCAAATGGTACATAGGTAGGTTACATGCTTAGAAGTTATTTTCTTAAGTGAGTTGGGAGAAGTGGAGAAAAGATGGCTAGTGGGAAGACTAGAGTAGAACAAATGAAAAATTTAGTTCTGATTAATAGATTGGCACAGAAAATAATTGAAAATGTCAACTTAAATTCAGCCATGTCAACTTAAATTCATACCAAAAAAGAACCAAACCACCAAAACAAATGCCCAAAGTAAGTATATTCTAAAAGAGCTGTCTACATATAGAAGTAGTATACAATTTATGTAAGTTCACAATAAAAGTGTGCATGTATGTATGTAGTATAGTGTATATATAATGTGTGTGTAGAATGGTTGCCCAGAGAGGCTGTGGAACCTCCGTCCATGCAGATATTAAACATCTGACTGGGCACAGTTCTGGGCAGCCTGTTCCAGCTGACCCTGCTTGAGCAGAGGGTTGAGCTAGGGCACCTCAAGAGGTTGTTTCCAACTTCAGCAATTCTGTGATTTGCCTTTCCTTTAAGGTTTTAATAGTTGATGGAACATCCAGTGCAAATATTCTACTAAATAATCCTTTGTAAGAACACATAGCGTATTGGGAATTAATATATATTTGTCTCTGTGTTTTGGGTTTTTTTTGGCATGCTGTGGTTTTTTTGGGAGTTTTGTTTTGTTTTTATTAACAAACAGTGCCAGTAGAAAAAACAAATGTCTTTTAATGTGTGGATTCTTTTGGTCTCCCTGTAAATATATGAATGTTGTCTTATCTGTTGTGAGATGAGAGAGCAAACTGAGTAGGTACTGATTTCCCAGTAAGTCTGTCTTTGTCATTGGTACTGCCAGTTCCCACAATCCTAGCATTCCCAGGGCATCAGTCAGTGTCTACAAGGAACAATTTTCAAATATTAAAGCATGTGAAAAGACTCACAGGCCAAAACTCAGAGCTCTCTAGGGACTGTGACCTCTTAAATGGAATATATTCTGACATTTTCACAGGCTACATGAAAGAATTCCAGCAGGGTCACTTCATTTGGTAAACTTCTAAACAAACATTCCGTCATTTTAGTTTGATTTATAGATTTTTATTTTTTTTTTAATTATCTGCTTATTGTGAAGAGATTAACATGGGAGACATGACCTGTGACTGACACAATTTAAAGCATCTAGTATATGTGAAAAGATCCTGTTAGAGGGCTTGGCATTTGAGTGATTACAGGAGATATGGAAAGTATGTTTAAAGAGATCTCTTGATCAAACTGTCTTATTCTGACTTTTTTTTCCCTGAAATTCCTTGTGGATAACTAAATGCATAGCAAGAAAAGAATGTTGAGTTAATTTTGAATTCCACAGGATAATTGTTTTAAATTGTTAGAACTAAATGCTAGCTGCATGTTATGTTGACACGTTAGCTTGCGATACAACCACCACAAGAAGGTAATGCAGTGCAAACAGAGCTGGTAATTCATGTGCAGTACTAACTATATCAGCCTTTTGCAAATCATAGGTGGCATCATGGATGACCAAATACTGTCCTTTAAGAATTAGATTTATATACATATATGCAGTAAAACATATATATAAAAATATTTTTACTGTATATTATATATCCACACTTTAAAAATATTTATTTATTTATTTATTTGTATGTCTATATGGGCATGGCTGAATGGAAGGGAATTTTCATTTAAACAGTGAACACTGTCAACATATGTCCTCCCTTAAAAGGAGTTTGTGGAGGTTTTAGTGGGAGAAGAGAAGCAGAACATGCAGACTTATAAATTTGATACATCACTGTAAGTGTGTGGGATTTTTCTGGGAAGGGTGACTGAGGTAGGTGGTGACCATAATTTAGGTTGTTTAGGTCTTTGTTACCACAATGGTGGAGAATATAGGCAGACGTGTCCAGTCCATCTGACGTAATTCCTTAGTCACAGCATAGTACACAATGTTATTTAAAAAATTACGCAAATTTTTCAATTGACTTTTTTGAAAAACAAATGGAAAGATATACTTGATGTTTCAGTAGCAAGAGAACGTGAAGATGAGAGACTTGAATGTTTTGGGGATTGTATCTTAAATACAAGCCTGAGACTTACTGTATGAGATTTACTGCTGATCTGTTTGACAAATGTCTGAAGTGTTCAAAGCAAAGAATTTACGTACTGGCATAGAAAAAAAAAGGGAATTTTTTAACAAAACAAGAAGGTGGAATAGAAATCTATTGTAAGTGGCAATTGGGAGTGTGGGGGAATAAACAAAAAAATGCAAAGTAAAAACCCGTAAGTTAACGGTTTGAGGTAACTTCTTACTGTTTAAAGAAGTATTAGAATAAATTCTAAGAGGGATTATTTAAATGAATGGTTTAGTTTGTGTAGTCAAAGCACTGGTTTCCTATGTGAAGAAATTACTGCACAAAGATGAACTGGATTATCCTAACACAATAATAGACCAAGAAATTCATCAAGGTGTGCATAAGGCCAAGATGAAATAAATGTTTTAGTGATTAAGTTTTTTTTTCCCCACTTCAAAATCTTGTGGTAGTGAAATAGATTAAATACCTAAAACGGATCTGATTTTTTGTCTAGAGTTTAATCTGTAGGTTTTTTGTTTGATAGGGTTGCAAAGGAATGAGCTCCCTATGATGTGAAGAGTTGGAATGTACCGCTAAAGCAATTGTTGCTTAGTTACTTCATGTTTAATGAGGTTGTAAAGTTGCTCACAGTTAATGATCTCACCTGCCAGATCACTGATACTTAAAAAGATAAGGGGGCTGTTCTGAGTGGCGGGCAAGCGGGCACTGTGGAGGGTACAATGCTGCTGCATCGTTTCCTCCTCAACATTGTGATTTTGGCAAATACCTGTTAGGCACTTCCTCTTTTTAAATATCGGGTTTTTTTCTGTAGGCCTAAGGTTGGCAGAACACTTGAAAGTCTGTGTTGCAGGAGGATGGAATAAAAAAACATTGATTACCTTAGATTAAAAGCAAACAAATGTTTATGAAAAACTAGTGCAATACATTGCTATTAAATGAGATGTTACTGGATTGTGGTTTATGGAACTGACAGGAATGTTCCTTTTTTCTTCATTTCACCCACTTGTATACAATATATACCACTCAAAGAAATTGAAATTAAAAGGAGAGGTATTTCTGTCCTCTGAAGATGAAGCGAATTCCAACAAATTTAGTTTTTATTGAAACAAAAAGTATGTTGTGTGTGTTCACCTGCTGGTTTTCATAGACTGATGCTGTTTGTAATTGGGTTTAAACTTGTAATTGACCAACACAACATGCACTGCTTAAGATTTTCTTTTAGATGAAAGAGCCACTTATGTTTTGTTGTTTGATAGAAACTAGTGTTTCAGCCACAAGTTTTTTTCTAGCTCATTACAGGTTTCTGTATGACCCTTAGTGTCATTTAACTATTTGTACTGGTAAAAATAGTTTTTTTGGAAACAGGTAGGTGTTGACATCAGAGAGGCTATACATCCAATATTTACTTCAGAAATGAGTAGTTGAGTAGTTCTCTTTCCTTTATTATGAAACCCGTATTTAAGTCCACAGTCCGCAGCAGAAAGACAAGATGAAAATCTAGCAATGTGAAACAGTTTTTTCAGCCTATTTTTTCCTAGTGCCGTCAATTTCAAATGACTATACTAATTCCAGTTGCCTCTTAGAAACTGAACACAAAAGCATTTCAAACTGAGTGGAGTTGAAAGACCCTGAGCTTTTCTTGTGTATATTTTCTATTTTGTGGTTGTATTCTATCTATTGTATAACTGCTAAATAAAGAAAAGGCTTTAAAGAGTAATCAAAGAACAAACAAATTGATATTGTTTCACTAATACTTATTCTAAAGGATTTTTTGTTATAGAACCAAATGGGTAATTCGAATGGGAAAGTATTAAGGTCCCACTGTTGAAGTCTTTCACCAGTTCTTTAAAGATAAATGTGGAATTAGAATCCTTTAAAACCAACAATGAAAGTTGGTTGAAAGCTACAGCTGGCAGTTTTGAGATGCCCCCAGGTGCCTTGTGAAAATGTCTCAGAATTTTAGGCTTTTCTAGTAGATGTGTTGAAACATGGTGATTATTTTTTCTTTGAAGCCTTATCACTAAAAATAGTAAAACTATATATTGTTGATCACCCAAATAACCAGTATATCCAAATTATGAGTTGAGCTTGGATTAGTGCATATTCAAGACTGCTGGAAAAACATGATGTTGTTGGAATATGAGTCCTTTTTCATGATGGGGGGGATAAATTTCATTCTTTGTGCAGGGATTTAAGAGAAACTGTTCCCTGGGCAGACTGTCCAGGCATTCTGAATATTCACAATATAACTGAATCTGAACAAAATCTATTTTTTTTCTTCCAAGATAACTTTTCTTCCTCTTCAGTTGTTATGTCTGCCCCCTCCCCAACTGTTCAATATTGCATAGCATTTATTGGCAACTACAGTACTTGCTTTCATCAAAAATACACATCATAATTTTGACCATCTCTCCTGGTCTAGACAAGAATTTAATCATTCTTATTTTCCATAAATTCTGTGATTCCTGCTTTTCTTCATAAAGTTATTTGCAAATTACTGTTGCGATTTTGATCAGACTTCTTAAAGCTGTTTTAAAATATTAATCTGTATGTTAGCTTTTATTGAACTAGGATGTGAATTTGAACCAAAATGTAAGGCTTGACTCCAAGTGGCTGAAGCATAAGCATATTCGTTTCTGTAAATGCTGCTGTGACATGGGTACACTTGAAAAAGGGGAGGAGAGATGGCAGGAACTCCATGCCACCAAAGCTCATCTTTCTAAACAGGTGAGAACATTCATGAGGGCTTGAACTGCTGTTGCCCAACTGCTGTTACTGTGATCCGGCATTCACTTGAGCACTGGACACGCTTAATTTATATAAAGCACTGTAAACAGATAGGAATGGATAGAACTACCTTCAGAGCTATGACATTTAAAGGAAAACTACACGCTTCAGAAAATCTGTGAATTGCACTGTACCCTTCCCATAAAACAATTTCTGCTGTTACATATTGTTATACAGTTAGAATATATTAATTCATCCAAACTGTTAACTTCCAGTTGGCACAAGAAAAATATGGAGTTATAATCTGATATATCCGTAACTGTGTGAGAGTCTATTTATTGACTGTGTCAGATTTTCATATACGTTTCTTAGGCAATATGTGTTTGTATTCTGTTTGTTTGGATTTTTTTTTTTCTGAATGTGTGGAGTTTCTCAAGAGTAATTTTGTTTCTTATGCGTCATCGTCTGTGGTCCGGCTGCAGGCAGTGAGGAAGTTCATTTGATGTATCAAGGAGTTCTTCAACAGTAATTTTTTTCCCCTTGTGTTCAGTAAAAATCATTGCAAAAGCAGATGTATTGGAATAGTCTTTAGTTTGTATTTAAGCAAAATCTGATTTAAGCTGATAATTTTTATACAAGTGATGTGCAAAGAACAACTTTCAGCTGGGAAAGCTGCCTCAAATCATTTGTGCAGCAAGAGTTTTTCTTTTGCCTGTATTTTCAGCTCCTTAGATGTCGAGAAGTTGATATGGCCTAGTAAACTCACATCTCCTTTGAATCTGCCATTGTGAGCAGGTCCAGATTTCCCTCCTCCCAGCAGTAGGAAGCCAGGCGGAGAGTTCCCATCCCTGCTGGCTCTGCCTCGCAGCCCCGCACCCTGTGGTATCAGTTCCTTGCCCTGGGAGTGCACTGTTAAGGTGAAGAGTCAGTGTTGAATGATTGTCTTGTAGAAAGATCCAAAGAGGCAGCACAATTTTTTTTTTTTCTAGTGTCCACTTTCAAAATTCTGCATCAGATGTTTGCTATTGTATATAGAGCTTCTCAAATCTGATGCCATAAAAGTGAAACAGTTTTTCTGAGTGGAGATGTCCTTTATAACTTCAGGCTGAAGGATTTGAAATATGAAGTAGGGGTGTGGAAAATGTGTAATGATAGCATTTTTAGGTCAAAGGGAAGGGAAAAAGCACCTGCTCGAGTTGCTTGTTGACATGAAGCATCTACTTAAAATGATGTATAGTTGATTTTCTCTAAATGCATGAAATGCAAACTACTCTGCTGTTCCCTCGTAGCTAATGACAGATAATTAGAGGGGCTTCCTTTCCCCAAAACTGTCCAGGTTGACACTGAAGTTGATGGCTCATGTAAGATAAATGGGATATGCTGGAGAGAATGGCAGTTCAGAAGCTGTGGGAGGAAATACTCCTAAAACTGCTGGGAATAACGAGATGTGAACTGTAATGTAAAGAGGAAAATAATAAAATACTTGTTTTTTAGATATTTACAACAAGGAACAGTCTCTCTCTTATGCTGCAAAAAAAGATATGGAAGTAATCACCGGTTTTCCCGCTTACCTCTGCTAGATAAGTGTCTCTGAAACAAGACCTGGGGCTGGGGCCCGTGAGAAGGTTCCTCAACAGAACTTTTTCAAATGCCAACGTGCAGCTTTGTTTACTGGTGAAACTTAATGAGTAATGAATGTGCCAGTGAGGCAAAGATAAAGTATTTCTGCTGCCTGCAGCAGCGTTCAGGGGGGTGGGGAAAGGGAGAAGGGAGGGGAAAAAAGAGAGCGAGTCCTCAGCAGTAGTTTGTCTTAGGTATCAGCGAATGCTGCTCCTTCAGCAACTGCTGGATTTATTTTTAACTGCTTGACTCATTCTTTGTCAGATGATTGACCATCAAGCTGCATATCGAAGCACGAATGTGCAGAGGAAGCAAGCGTAACTAAAGGAAAAGGGGGAGTGGTTGTCTGGGAAAAGAGGTGGGCTCTGGGAGCGGAGCTGCCCAGGCTGGGTGCCCGCTGGCTGAGGCAGGGGCCGGCGGCGCAGAGCGGCAGCGGGGGGAGGATGGCTGCTCCCGGCGGCACGGAGCCGAACGCCCTCATCCATTAGGAGACGGGAGCTGGAAGCGGCGTTCGGGACAGCAGCGCGCTGCTTAGCCACAAATTAGTATTATTTTTTTTTTTCCTATGCTGGATGTTGCCATTCTAAAGGATTCTCATCATGATCGATAGCTCCAAGAAGCAGCAACAGGGCTTTTCCGAGATTTTACCTGCAGGAGATGATAAGCCGCTGAAGGAGAAGGAATGCCTTGAGGCCAACAGCCAGAAAAGTCTTAAGGAAGGTCAGTCACTTGCTGGTTGGGGTCAGAAAATGCCGAAGAATGCAGGCTCACTTCATTTGTGGTGTACTGCTGCATGTCAGGAGGAATTTTTGTACATTAAATTAGGTGTTGTTTTCCCCCTTAAAAAACTTTCTAAAAGCTAAGTTTAGAATTTACATGAGACTACTAAAAAAACCAGTGATAATAGCTTGATAGAAATTGTAGTATGAAGAAAAATGAGTGATTAAGTACTCTTTTCAGAGTAGCTTTTCGTGCTGATTTCACGAAATACTCTAAAATTGTCCTGTAAATGTTGCGCAAAATGCTTCAAAATGTCACCATTGAAATAAATATAATAAATGTCATTAAATATGACACTTAAAAATACACCCCTGCAAACCTTTGGTTTTAGACATTACTACCTCATTTTCAAAAGTGCTTTTCTCAGCTGTCTTTCTCTAGAATTCCCTTCTCCCTTCATACTTTAAATTAGATTTGACTCTGCTTTCCAATTGTATGCTTTTCAAATTACGTTGTCTCCTTAAATGATTGTTTTTAGACTGTGCATTAAATTGATATAACGCACAAGCATTAGTTTGTAAAACAGCAACAGTCTGAGGCTATTTGGAGCATTATTTAAAGCTGACAAATAGTACTATACCAGACTCATTTAAAGTAGTATTTGTTCAGCTGTGGCCATAACAGTGCTGAGACATGGAAGTCATCTTACTCCTTCTAGCCGGAGGTACTCTTCTCGAGGGGCTGTTTTAAGGAGAAGGAGGAGACCTCTTGAGGTCAGCTGCCAGCCCTGCCCAGAGTGGGTTGAGAACTGCTGTGTGTTAACACCCCAGGCTCTCTGCAACTCAAGAAAATCCGACTTCTTAATCAATCAGAAGCAAACTGTATTTGTACTCGACAAAATTCCTTCTTTCTGCTTACAGCACTCTGCCTTGGCTTTTACTCCAGATCTCTCTGGATTGTCTGGTGATTCAGAGATTTCTTCCTGGTTGTTGTGGCAAATCTGTTGTTTTTCCCTCTTCTACGTGAGATCATGCCTTTCTCAGAATCTAAATGCTGGGTTTGTTTGGGGGATTTGTTTGGTTTTAAATTTGTATCTTAATAATGTTTAAAATAGTAATCAGCTCATATTCATTACTGAATTCGGTAAGCGACAGTTTATTTTTTAAAACTCTTTACTTAGCTCTAAGTTAGAGCTAGAGAAAACACCGATTTTTATAAAATGTGCTGACACCAAAGATTTCTTGTTGATTGGAAAGACAGGTAATAGTAAGTTGAGTGTTGATGCATGTAGCTGTGGCTGAGAGCATAACAGATCCACTTCCTTTACAGCAGGAAAGTGCTGATTGAAAGACATTGATTGAAGAGAAAGGGCCAACAGTGGCTTCTTTTTCATGGTGTTTGCCTTGCATCTCCAAACGGACTCAGTTAAACCTGCTCCTGCTGCCTCTGAAGCTCTGTGGGGCAACAGGAACAAAGAAAGAAGGGGAGGAAGTTGAGAGGGACAGACAGAGGAATAAGCATACTGTTGCGGGAAGAACTGTAGGGAGGAAATAAACGAAACCCTAACTAATCTAAGCTACCAAGAAATTAAGGGGAAGAAGATGTGAAAAAATTAGCATGGTGGATAGTGTAGGTGGGCTAATAAGTAACTACGGTAATCGTTATCTTCAGTCTTTTTTGAATATGTCAGTTACGTAGAAAGCGGATGAAAGAATGTACATTACAATAATGATGGTTTGTCAGAATATCAAAAAACCTGTAATTATGGGACACTCTTCCAGTCTAAATTCACGAATATTTTAGTTTAAATTATTCAGTGCATAAAAGAAGATACAATTGTTTTCCAGAATCACTATCTTTGCTTTCTTTTCTCTGTTTTAGTACCTGTTCTCCATTTTCACTTTTTACCAGTGAATATGGCTTATCCTTTTATCTCTCCTAAGTTTGGCAGCCTAATAATTAAAATAATGAATTTCTTTTTGAGAGTATGAATGACTACAGGATCTCTTCTTCCAACCTTTCCTCTTTCTGAAGCTTAGAAAAAGCAAGCATTTTCTTTTTTTGTAGTATATATAGAATGAATTATTGAAAACATTGCAAATTTGCTTGGTTTGCATCAAGAGAGACTAAAGCATAGCTTCACCTTTTCAGTTACAAAATATGTAGTTCAGGTATTTTGTAGATTTTTAAAAATTCAGTTGCAGTTGTTAATTTTCATCCTATTTAAATAGCAGTTTAAAGAACATTAAACACTTCTTATTTTACAGAACAGTATATTCTAAATTATCTTGTGGCATTCTGTCTTTTTTCCCTCTCGTCTTTCTTTTTCTTTTAATTCAAAAGATGATGTGACTGGTTTTGCCACATGAATCATCAACCCTTTTATTGTTAGGACACAAAAATACTTAGAATACCATCAGTGAATGGGTAAAACTGCAAAAATTAAAAATGTAATTCTTTTGGCAAACCCAGATGAAGTACATAGAGGTCTAGTAATTCAGAAGGTGCTACAACCTTTGCTTCGTAATGTGTTTTGCACAGATTTGATAAATCTAAAAATCCTGAGATAGTACAGTGGGCTTATTTCAGCAATGAGTACCTTATGAGAATTGTTAGGCGCAGTTCTTTTTGTACTTAGTATTTCTTTTTAAGGAAAGAGACTTCTCATGGAAACACAAATCCCAACACTGTCTTCAGCAAATTAATATTAAGGGCATTGGAAGGTTAGATTTACAAGGATGATTTTTTTCTTCTTTGCTTAGGCTAATGAATACTCTTAGAAGGTACACATTATAGCATCCTATAGCACAGGAGGAAATCCTCTTAATTACCCTACTTTCTTGTAAACAACTCATATGTTATTGTTGTATAATGTCTGTTCTGTAAAAACAGTTCTTAACTTTATCTATTTTATCAAAATTACCTTTTGTATGAGCAAGGAACAAAAATAGGTTTTGGTTCTGAGAACCATACAATGCTAACCAAACAGCTTTTTCAGAAATTCCTGTAGCATTGACTTCTAATGTCAAGTAAGTGGCTGAAACATTTAGAAAATTCAAGTCAAAAGCCTTAAATGAAATCAGGACATCATTGTGCATACAGTTAGTAACAAAGAATTAGTATCATCAACAATGCCTATCTTGGGAATTAGGAATATATTTAGGCTGCAGATTAGAAGGTTTTGAATTGGGGAGTGAAGTGAATTTAGGAAGTCTTGGCTTGTACCCTAAAATTGTTTTAATATAGATTGATGAGCTCCTGCAACAGTGTATGACCACGCAGAACTCTCGAAGACACATGTTAAATTGGTGAAACAAATCAATATGGTGCTATCTCAGGTGAGAATGAAAAGGAGACTGGATCCCAGTTTGTTTTCCCCATATTTTTATATATAAATCTGAGCTTCTCAATTACCAGTTGCCTGCACTTACTCTAAGAAAAAAAAACTAACCAGGAAGGAAATTTTCTTTCCACCTTGAAACATAATTTTTTTCCTGGATTTGTATTGCTTTTTAATTTTACTGTTTTGTTAGGAACTGGAGACTGGCAAGTGCTAGAAACAGGAAACAGCGTGGAATGAGTGAAGCACAGGGATTTCTCAGGTGCTTGCTGGAAATGCCTCCATGCTCTCTAGTCAAGTTTACCAGATTTAGTTAGGAAGGATTTCTTCCCTTCCTCCCTTGCAATCAAATCATATTGCATAAGAATTGTATATTTAACAGATTTCCTGCTATTGGTGGCATGTTGAGTATTGGTGATACTCAGCCTCTACTGCTCTCCTGCGGTGGCACGTTACACTTAAAGATTCTACTGTTGGTTTGCTGGTTTTGGTGTTTGTTGTTGTTGTTGATTTTTGGTTTTTTGGTGGTTTTGGTTTTATTGTTTTTAAGTTTTAACTTTTCTTGTATGGTGTTGGGAAGTGGTTTTATTACCCCTTATCAGTGGCAATCTATCAGGTATGTTTCTTGAAACACAGATAATGAGAAAAATACTGGGGGGGGAAAGAAAGTAGTATTCGTGTTGTCTTAGTTAATAAAGGAAGCACTGTAAATTCAGCGTACTGATCCTGTGAGGCTGTGTTAACATTCTTAACTTTATGTATCTACCGTAAACAATCTCTTTAATGACAGTGGGATAATTGTATGTCTTACAAGTAAATCAGCACTTATTCCACAACATTTTCTTCTTCAGTGTAGCATTTAAATGAATAATAAATATATGGTAATCCCATTATAATAAACACATGCTTAAATACTTTGATAAACCAAGGCCACAATGTAATAATTTCATTTTGTATGTAATCTGTGTACAACTAGAGGATACAGCAGCTAACCGAGAGTTCTAAGGAAACTTGTTACGGCAAATACAAGATTTCCTAAAGGTTTTATAAAAGGTTAGGATTACGACTGCTGCTACCAAAAGTAGATGTAGTCTTCATCCAGCCCTACCCTGCTTGCTGCCAGCCTCTTTCCTGTGTTGGCATTAGTGATGATGCAGCCCTGAAGTGAGTGGAATCAGTGAACAGGTATTATTGAAGGCTATTTCAGTAGTGTTAGTTTTCAGCCAGATCTGAGCACTGACCTGACAGGCTGCAGCTTTGCCAGTGTTGATGCAATAGAAGCAGCTGGGGATGGAGGGCGGAAGAGACCATTGTCTTTCTATCAGTAATCCTGTCTTAGATCATATTAAGTTATGAAACCGCACTCTGAAACCACCGTCTGTTTTGTTGCTATGCTGGAGGTTTCTTCTTTCCTTTCACAAAGCATTTTTAATGCAAAGTCCTTCTAAGCAACTTCACTGTCAGTGTAAGCAATCTGACTCACCCACTGAGCAAGCTTCTGCAGAAATCTGATGATGTTGTCTACATAGCTGAGCTGACACAATGCCATTGCTTACTTCCCAATTTGTGATAAGGCATCTTAGTGTAAATCCACCTTCCTCAGTGTTTTGAATTAATGTGCAATCCCACGAGCTGGAGGATTTGCTTGGGTGGTACGCATTTTGTTTGCTGGTTCTACTGTGCCTAGGAAAAGCATGGAAAATGGAGGGTAGTACCTTCTCGAGAAGGCTTGGCTGGGTGGAAATCATCTGTCACCATTCACTGTAATATGCTCCAAATTATCACTAAGCAAGTCTGCAGTAGATGTGGAATTTGAACACAAGTTTTATAGTCCCTTACAGAACACTTCTTGGCTGATAGTAGTATTTGAGGAAATCTGAATTATGTTTTAAAAAATCAGAGGCTATACTAAGCAGGGGAATACTTGCAGGTTTAGAATATTGCTAGTATATTGCTAATATACTTAAGGTATGCAATTTTACAGAATACTTGAAATGTAAGATTTAGTTTAGTCAGACTTTCCACCTGAGATGGTAGTGATTTTTCTCATTTTAAAGATTTATACAGAATTGTAAAAAGTATAGGTTTTGCTTTTTACATATACCATATACATGTTCATATATATATTCATCCCAGCAGACACTCCAGTAATTTGTTTGGAGGCTCGTGTATATTCTGGCTTGTTTCTAAGCAACATGTTCCATAGCAATAGGACACAATACAGATTGTCCTATATCCTAGTCATTTCAGCTTCTTAACTGATGGTATTGTTATAGTTTATATTTTTGTTTTAAATGTTAAGTTTACATTTAGCCATCTTTCCCATCTAGCTTTTCATTTTCTGCTTTCAGTATGATGATGTTACTTCTGGAAACAGTTATGTCTACTTTATTACTGGCTTACAGACAAAAGCTTTAAATCACAGTGGTATAATTTAAAAGATTTGGAGGTCCTGCAGGGTTTCCCTCCAGAATTCTGAAGAGATTATCTGAAATGGCCCTCAGTAGTCTTCACTCACATGCTTTACATTTATCCAGAACATTTCTAAGCTGAAGTGAAAGTATGACTGAATAATTATTTAAAATGAGTATGCATCAGAGGCTGTTACACTTTCCTTATTTTTTTTTTATATATATTTTTAGCAGAAAAATCACATATACAATAATGGAAAAAAGAAATTTTAAAGTATATAAAGATAAGTAAGGGATTTTTTTATGAAAACAAGTAAAATAAGTGAAATGCTTTTTTTAAAAAAAATATACCCTGGCATGCATGAAAGTTTTGTGGACTGAACCCAGTAGAACACATTCACTCATGTTTGGATGATGTCTGATTTCTTTAATGATGAACTACTTTTATTTCTAAATTGAGAGTATTTAACCTACTGTATCACCATCTTCAGGCTGATAGGAGGTAAGTAACACAATTTGAAATGCATTTTATTTTTAAAATGCTGTAGAACTTATTTAGAATTGCTTCCAGCATATTACAAGTAGCTACTTTCATGGCTTTTCCCTCACCTTCCTTTCTTCTATGACATGCCATAGCAATGAAAAGAGCATGATGTTACCAAATTTCTGATTTTGGACACATGCGGAATGAGTAATGCCGGGTGCAAACTAGCTACCATATTCCATAACCTTCCTGAAATGTGTACCTTGCGTGTCACCTGCTCTTTATTTATTATGCAAAGCAATCGGTTTATAAAATTTTTAGTTTTATTCACAGAATAATATTAGTTGAAAAGATTAACTTGTTTTGTCTCAATAAGGCATATGAATTATAAATAGAGTGCAACATCCTATATAGAATTGAGGGAGAAAAATCACAACTCAGGAGAAAGCAAAATATCTATCTCTGGAAAGCTATTTGAGTGTAAATTATGCTGTTTAGAAATGCCGTATAAACTTTTAAGTTCAATCAGGTGGTGTTTGGAGGTGCGAGGGTAACAACTGAAAGAGGCAAAGAGTTAAGTACTTGCAATTCTTTAACTGTCGCCCTGTGCCCTGAGGTTGCTCCAGAATTCTAATAAAAAGCCGATGCTCTAGATCACTTGTATCCTACCATCTGATAAAATACTCTCTTCTACTTTACTGCCTCCCTGCTGTTCATTGACTTGTATTACTGTTACAGTCCTGATGCCAAGGAACTAGTTATAAATTACTTCAGATCAAGGATACAATAGAATAGTTCATCTCCTCCAGCACCGCTTTATCGCAACTAGAGCGCCTGTTGTTAACGTCTATTGCTCTGTTTCGACCTCAACATGTTAGAGACCTTGGCTGCATAAAAGCTGTTTTAAGCTGGCAGAAAGAAATGGAGGCTTTCTGTGTAACAGCTTTTAATTTAAAGGAAACAGCCCTGTTTCCAGCACTGTCTGTTTCCATGGCAGCCAGCCTAGCAGCCTGCACTGGAGTTTGTACTGCTCTTGGAAATTTCCAAGGGAGTATGCAGGAATGTTGGACATTACATTTTCCCACTTTTACTTGCAGTTTCAAGGGCTTAAATAGCTAATATCAACTGGATTTTAACTTTGGAAGAATTAATGAGATTATTACATACAGAACATAAAAAAATCTGGATGCATTATTTTTCTTCTTGCTGTCATTGGAAAGAACTGTCTGTGCTGTATGCTGTCTGTATGACGTCTAATGAGCCCCTTCTCTGTGGTTTAGTGTCTGTTTCATCTGTGTAATGTTTAAATGTCAACAACTATTTGCTGTTTCATAGTGCATTCTATAAAAAGATAAAATTTAAATTTGATTTTAAATTAAAAGGATATGTAATTAACTGTGTTAGATGTGGAATTATTAGTGCTGGAACTGTGCACAGTATAAGTTCTGTTTTTTTTCAAGACAAGAAGCAGTGGTGAAAGCTTGTCAATCAGTGTAGATAGCGTTGTTCCTGCAGGACAACTATCAATTTATTTTTGGCCTCTTTACATTCCAGGCTTCTGATTATATAGGACTACTTTGAGACCTCTTTTCCATAGGATACAAATTACAGATTTGTAACATAAATCACTTGCACAACTTTGATAATAGCTGTTTGTTTTAAGCTACTTAATAATACACTTTATTTTCACTCCTACCATTCACACTGAGTACTGGACTGCTCTGTGTTCCTTACCTTTCAAAGGGTCTTATACAGAATGTGGTTTGTACTTGCTGACATCCCTGTTTGTGCCAGCTTTCTGGCATTCAAACCAGCATAGTGCTCCAGCTGGAGGATCCAGCTTGAGCTATCGAGGACCTGCTTGTTTTGGTTATTCTTAATCTTCCTGCCCCTCTAGGGCATAGTGTATGTGAACCTGAAGAGTATTCAGTGTTTGAAAACGGGGGCCATTAACTTCATAAAATTTACTGCTATATAGAATAAGTTTCAAAATAATAAAGTGCATTGGTTAACAGATAACCTTTCCTTTTTGGTACCATTGTCTCCATTCCCTTGCATATAGAAGCATTGATTCCCTGGTATCCTAACACTGGAAGAAACTATGAGAGTGGGAGCACCAGCCTCTGGCATTCAGTTTCCAGGTGATGAAAAATCTATACCACCAGTGAAGTCACAAGACTTCTACTGACTTTATGAGGGTGAGATAACCAGATGCTCTTATTGTGAGGAGGGATTATGCGTTTTGGTTTTGTCAGTAAGTCTTAAGTAAGCTAAGATTTAATGGTCATTGACTAAAGAAAACACATGGAAATTCTGGAATCTCTTTACCTGGTGTTACTCTTAAAATCATACACTGACTTGAAGATAAAAAAGAATACTTTCCCTTCCCCCTCAGTCAGAACTGGAGTTTGAGTGACCCCTCTGTGCTCAGAAGCAGTTCAAAGGCAGTGTCTTAGAGTTGCAGTGTTGTGAATTGGGTTTCCAGCCAGATAATGTGAAGTGTAAAATATTTGTGCAGTCATTTGCTCAGTGGTGTTAACATAGCCCTTCTTTTGCACATACACTTCAAATATGAGGAACTGTATTACTGACATTAAGAGTGTATTAACATATCTAAATCTTTGTCAATTCTGGGCCTTTATTTTGGAGACCATCTTCTATGATTTTAGATGTTATGCAGGTAATTGCCTGATTTTAAAAGTGTAAAAGGGAGAGGTAAACTGTCAATAAGCTGAATGGATTTACCTCGATAAGAACAATCTGCTAAACACAAGTGTTGGAGTAAGTACCACCCCATGGGGAACTTTGTTTTGTAGTACCTCTTGTCTTTTGAATTCCCCCTTCCCCAGATTCCACACTGTGTTGTCTGTAAATGGTTCTTTGTCATAAAGAAAAAAGAAAAACAAACAAAGCAACCCAGCAAAACAAACACAAAAACCCCCAAACCAAACCAAAAATCCCTGCCCCAAAACACTAGAACAAATAGTTATAGTATAATGACTTCAGCTAATGCCTCCATGATTTTTATTTTTTTTTAAGATTTTTTCAGAAGCTGTTCCGTCCAACCTCATCCTCTTTGTTTGTTACTGACTGATCTAGAAATCTCTCACTGTATGGGTTTCTATATATATGTTAAGCAAAGTATGTATTAGATTGAATTACATGAGATTTAAACCAACCTGAATTCTATTCTATAGAGAGTTTCTCACTGAAATAAATCAGCAATTCTTTGCCAAAAGTGCAAAGCGGTGCTCCATTTTGTCACATCGTTCATTCTTGTCTTTAATCACATTTTCCTTATTGAAAACTTGTGATTTAGTTTCCTTGACTCCCATCTTCCATCTCTCTCTGGCTGTTCTTTGAGCTGCTTTTAGTGGGTCCCCATTTCCTTTTGAGCTTTTCACAAACCTCATTCCTATTCCTTTCCTTTATACCTACTTCAGGTTCATCTCCAGTATAAAGACAGAAATCTGTAACTTGTTTCTGCTCAGTCCCTCTAACTACAATGACAATAGAAAGGTCATTGCTGACTCTGTTATGACCATCTGCTCTGACATGCAGACCTGTAAGTCAAATATCCTCTCTGACTAGATGTAGCTGTGCAACTGCTTTCTACTTTCTGTTGCTGAGGGGGCTGAAAGTATTTTAAGTCCTTATGTCTTTTATTGAGATAGAAATATTAGCTTCTTCCTGATCTGTTTGCTTTGGAAAAGCGAAAGGTTTTTTTAGCTTTTCAACTTTTCAAAATAATATATTTAGGGTTTTTATTCACAATTAGTTTCTATTTAGAACTTCCTTTTCTTTAATAACGTGTTCAACTGCTCAGTATTTATTAAAAAAAAAAATACACCAAACTTTTTCTTAACCTTCTTAATTTCGGAGTTTTTTGCAAAAGCAAACATCTGGTTTTCATCCAAGTTTGTTTCTGTTTAACCTCCTTGCTCTGGTCAAGTCAAAATCTTCAATGATTATCTTTTTGTACCATCTTTCCAACTATGAATCATCTCTTCTTCAGTATTCCCCCTGCAGTGCTTCCCTATTAGTCATGCTACAGGCTGTCCTTTCTTTACTATGCATTATATAAGTTCCTGATATTTATTTATATAACTGCATGTTCTGTGTCTTCTTTATCTCTCAGTTTTTCAGTTCTCCTATTGTTTTTATGACTTGTTCAGATACAAATGGGTCAACTTCAAAACCATCCCTTATTTGCTCTGTGACACCCAGTGTAGGTTAACAGATGTTGGGTAGGCAAGTAGACAATATGAGAGACAACTGTTTGTTCTATACATATTTGCCAAAAAATGCTAAAGCTTCACACCCGAGCACATATGGTTTATGTACAGGTACATTCTTACTGCTCTTCTTATCCTTCTTCTATAGTCCACTGTGTATTCTCTTGTAAGACTATAAGTTGTTTGGGATGTGGGTTAGTTTTTACTCTTTCTGCAAAGCTTAACCCAAATATCCAATCATAATTGAAGCCACAAATCATAGATACAATATATCTTAAATTATGTGTTAGGGCTTCCGATCAGCTACATTTGGAATTAATGTTCATTAAAGAATTAGTTGAAACCAGTTGGAAAATAAGAGATAAGCTACCTACGTTCTTACCACTATTTTTTTTTCAGAATAGATTTATTTTAGTCTCCCTTCCCCATTTCCTGGGGGAATACCACCTATTATGACCACGGCCAAGCAGCATTGATTCTCAGGAACTCACAGAAATCCCATCAGCCACAAACATAACTAATACATACACTGGGGTGTGTTTTGTACAGTGTTGCTGCTTCCATGGTGTAGGGATGTATGCGAGTGTGATGGCAAAGGGAGGCACAGCCTTTCCCCCTTTCTGACACGTCACACCAGGTAGCACAAACCGGGAACTACAGGAGTAACTGAAGTCTGATAAGATGAAGAACAAGTCTCTGTTGTCTGTAATAGGTTTCATGGAGTAGATCGTGTATGTGCTTCCTACAAAATAATTTTCTGATTTAGCCAACTATCCAAACTGGTGAATTAGTGAGGGATTTTAAATTGTTGTTATCAACTCTGCTAAACAGTGATCATTCTGTATTGTGACAGTCACTCTGAAAGCGGTTTAACTTTCCCACTTCTGTTTACTATTAATTAAAAGGACCACACTGGCAATGCTTAGGTAGCCACAGCTGAACCAGCTGCACCTACAAAATGGGTCTTATGATAAAGCTCAGTAAAAAAGTAAGTCTGAGTAAAAAGCATATTAGGTTAGAAATATCATGTACCACAAATGCATTTCTTTTTCTCAATAGATGACTTGCCTGTCATATGTTGGTAGATGACTCACATCAGTGATAACGTTCCTGGACCTATTATAATATTACCAGCATTTGCTTGTTGATCCACTGTGTTCCAGGTGATGGTATTGAAAAAAATACTAATTCTGATTTACTTACTGTGTCTGATGATGTGCATCTGTTCTCCCCAGACATAACTGATGTTGGAGCAGGTCATTTTTCTTGAAGACTTTGATCTGAAATAAAGAGGCATATGCTTAATACTGACTTGTAACTAGGTAAAAGATTTGGTAGACACATTTCTAGTGTGTTTAGTGTTCCAAGAAAGCCAAATTTAAGTATGGTGTAAATTTGGACCAAATACATCTATATAACATGGATGAGATTCCTGCCCAGAGCAGGACATGCTTTTCAACCCTTTCCATGGCTTCCTAGCTATGTAAAAGGAAGAGTAGTTTGAGTGAAGAACAGAAGAAAGTCAAGTTTTAATCTAATCAAGACCAAAAATACTGTGTCTGACATATGGTAGTCTTGCCACAGTGTTTATAAATTGTCTCTCATGTCATTCCCATGGGTAAAACTTACTTAAGATTTTTAAAGGGATTGCATGTTTAGTTTCAAGACTAACTCTGAGCTTTCCTGATTTTTACAGTTATAAACAAGAGAATCCAAACCAAAAACACATCAGAGTTTTTTCCTTTCCTGTAAACACCACACCAGTTAGTGCATTTCTCAGTGGTCTGTGCAAGTGCAGTAGGAAATTCTTAGAAGTAGCCTCAGGATAGAGGGCTAATATCATAACATTATGTTGTTATGCTAAAAATGCATTTCCATTCAGTTGTGGATTTCTTGAAGTTTTCTGTAGGAATGGGCTACGTCCTGACCCAATACATTATTCTTCTTAATTCACGCTTAGCTTGTATAAGGGTTGTGGATTTTTTAAAGTTGGAGGTACTGTTGCATATATGTGATTTTGCACACATTTATCTGTATTTTGGGGGCAGATTAGACCAACTAGGCTTAGAAAACCACGCGGTTTTCTGCAGAAAGATTTGAGCTTTCTCTACCCGTGCCCTGAACTCCCTGGGACTCTGTAGCTATCTAGGCTACGCTGCCCAACCCTGCAGAAAGGAGTATGTAACAGCACCATTTGAGTTGGTTCAAGACTTCAGGCAGGACAAGTTTGCATCTATTAGTAAGAGACATCGTAAGAAGAGGTCACAGTTCACCTGGAGCCACATGAAATTATGGAAGACCAAAAATAAATCCTGGAAACTATTATAAAATAATCCTTCAGTTAACCTTTTACAGTCATTTAATATTACTTGGAAAATAACAAGTCATTACTTAAAGCAGGTATGCTCAAGTTTCCAGAGGAACTCAATACATTTTGAATGGCTTCACATCAATTTACATCTTAGTGTTACGTTTGCTTTCTCCCACCTCTGTCATTTGTAATTCTTGTGTAACAATATTGTAAACTGAACTGAACTGCCGTGCCACAGCCCTGAAATGTTTGTATTTAAATTCTCAATGTTTGTGTGACACAAGAAAATAACGTCCTTGTTTTCAGGACTTGCTATTCCCGGTCTTAATGCTTTAGCCAGAGGAGTATCCTTCCTGTACTGTAGAACGGGAAATAAGCTGGTTCCTTTTAAATTCTGAAAACAATGAACTTTGTCCTTAGCCTAATTTTTTAGAAATTACATTCATTCTGATGTTTTAGACAATGCATTAGTTTGTTTTGCTTCCTCTTGAAATACAATGGGAACAGCATGTCATAATCATACATCCATAATAGGCTATCAAGGCAGAATTTAAGAATGTAAATATTACATTTTAAAATATTTGTCTTTACCATCATGTGTTCACAAGATGAAGTTTCACATTAGGGTAATGGCTACAAGGGGAAGGGAACAAGACAAGAAACAAGCAACTTTTTTTTACTGGGAACATTTACAAAAAAGCCCTAATCTTTGAAAGTGTGAAGCCTTTATGTCTATGCCCTCCCCTAGGTTTTGTGTGGTTCCTGGTACAGTAATTAATGTGTGTCACATTGGTGATTCTTACAGTAACAGTCAATTGAGAACCTTTATACATTTTATGAAATATAAAGAAACATAATGAGTTACTTCTGAAACTGTAAACAGTTTTTTCCATATCGGACAGTATTGAATTTACTTGGTCCTTGAAATAATTGTGATAACACATATCTCCATGAGGAAAGCAGCATTTTCACATGTTCCAAGAGAGGATAACGTCTGTTCCTGACTATATCACTTTTTTAGGGTTTTTTTAAATAAGAGAGGTAAAATCTTTAGTTGTCTTCAGTTTCTTGTGTTTCAGCAAGATTTATTTAAATATGCAATAAGCTTTTATCTTTTCAAAAAATAAATCCTTAAGCAAATACGATCAACCAGACAAATACAGTGTTTCTTTTAAAATGCTCCAACATAATTTCTATTTCAGCATAGTGTAGTCATGTAAGATTGGTTTAAGACATGTAAAAAGGCTATATGATCATTACGTGGTGCAGTTTATGGTATGAACTTTTTATACCTCACTGTTTTCTTGAATCTATTATCTAAGAGTAGTGTTACAAAGGCAGAAGCATATTTCTAGATTTAGATGTATACTTAATACCTGTCATGAGGCCTAGCTGGTAGGAAAAGTTGAATGTATGTATGAAATACAGTCTCTTTATCAGATGTCACCAAAAAGTAGCAAACTCCAATATAAATAGGGATTGGAAGCAATCATTCCAAACTATGTCAATAGCAGTTCATCCTTAATGATAGGTGTTTCAGAGGTAACTGTCAGGTCTGAATACATGTAGAAAAATACTCCTAAATTTGAAATGCTTGGTATCTTTTTGATGTTTTCTTTGTTCTTTGAGAGGGATAGTACACTTACATATGAATGAATGATTGTTTTCTTTTGTCAGTACTTCAGCTGAGGCTACAACAAAGACGGACGCGAGAACAGCTGGTGGACCAGGGCATCATGCCACGTAAGACTTATGTTATTTCTAGTAATTTGTATTACTGTGGCTGAGTATATAAAATAATGAAGATAAGCATTTATGTGAGAATCATTAAAAATAACTTTATCATTTGAAAAGACTTTTGGAATCCTTTTTGTAATCTAAATGAGCATTGAAGTAAATTCATCATGCTTAACTAATGTTTCAGTTAAAATAGCCATTGTGATGAAAACGCAAGGATTTCCAGACATAGTCTGATTCTCTTTTTATTTTCTCTCTTTAAATTATGAGTAATCTTACTAAAATAAATTGAATTATATAAATGAGTGGACATCAATAACAAAGCCAGCAGTCTTTTAAGAGCAGGATGGCAAGGGCTGCCAAACAAAACAAAGAATATGAAGAAGTAGTGGATTGTGCGCCAACAGCCATGTCTTCTGTGTCACATTTTGCATGGTGGTAGCTGTGGTGTTACAGGGCATGAGGCAGAGGATTAGGCTGGGCATCGTACACTGGATTTTATGACGTAATGCAGAAGTCTATGTTCTCTGTCTAGCCCTTTCCAAGTATGCATACATTTCCAAGAATATGGGAATTGGCTTTGGTTTTTTTTTAGAAAACCGTTTTGGTTTTAGAACATATTTTTTCAGTTGCCAGAAGTTCCTGATCAGCTTGCCACATCTGGCAAACTGTCCAAATTGGTGGAAGAGTCTTGTATTCTCTTCTGGAATAAAGATTATATAGTGGTAAAAATTCAATTAATGCCTTTAGATGCTATCTTTGGGAGAGTTAAGGTGCTGCTGATCACCTTAGTGTGAAGTGTCTCCTTAAGGCAGCAACATCACCAAGTTCATAAATACATTTGGAGATGTATTTTTCAGGATTCTGTTATACTGAGCTTCTGACTTTTTGGCCTGGCTACCTGCCATACCTGGCAGCCATGAAAGAAGTTACGAGTTCTTAATTTTTATCTCTAACTCTGCTCTAACTCTAACTGCTGGAATTTAATTGCAGATCATAGTGCTTTGACAAGAAAATAATGTTTGTAAATTTGGATGTTTGTTACATTTGTATGTCTCAACTCACAGCATTTGTATTTTGAAAGTAAGTAATTGGCATGCTTTGTGCAATTGCACTTTATCGCCAGAGCCCATTTTCTCCTTTATTGATTTCAGTCTGTTAGAGATGATGGTTGTTTCAGCAGCAGCACTTACGATACCTAAAATCAATTTAGGAATTACAAGAGGGTCCCCCTGAATACAGATATTTAGTGGCCTAGAATTCAACTGCAACTCTTCAGTTCTTTCCTTAGAGGTGTTTTGGTGTTCCTCCATTTGGGCTCCCAATGAATGTGCTAATTGTTTTGTAGAAGCTCTTCTGACTTGTTTTGGAGATCAGCCTGACCTCAGAACCAGGAGTGTATAGAAAGCATAGAGAATCCCTCAGTGGACAGTGTGGGATGAGACTGAGCTCAAGATTATCCAAGTTGTCAAAAGATTCAACTGTGAAAAGCAATTTTTCTTAAACAAACAAAAGCCCCAGCCATTGAAAACATCAAAAATTATGTCAAGTTATTATGAATAGCCCAGTGTGCACTGGTGAATTCTAGCTTGAAAGTACAGTATCTTAAAGTTAGTCTCCTCTTCAAGGTTTGTGAGTATGCAGCAGACTTCAGATTGCTTTGCTAAAGCATCTTCACCTTCCCAGGTCTGTAGTGTTGATTATCTTCAGGAACAAAATGATCTGTTTCTTTTTGAGTGGAGCCTGGGAAAAAACTTCTAAACTGTCAAAAAGTGTTAAAGATTTTGTTTTGCAGTATCTTGTCTCTGCCAAAAGTGTGGCAAGTAAGATGGATCATGCCTGCTGCCATTTCACTTCCTTTCAACAATCCAGTTGAGATGAAGCACTCTACAATTCATATTATTTCTAGCTGAACAGTGTTTTTTCTCTTTTTGGCTATTTAGCAGCTAACCATCATTCTGTTTTCTAGTGTGAATATTTAGAGCTTCTACAATATTTTTTTTTTAGATCAGCAAAATAGTTCTTAAGGGACACTCCAGTTCTCTCTAGTAACAGCAAGTATGAAGTAGGGACAGATAGTAAATCCAGTGGGATAAATGCAAGAGTATTTTGGCATTCTGAACCTTACCTCATAACATTTCTACTGTGGGACAGTTTTGGTAAATAGACCCCGGTGTACATAGTGAAAAAGTTACCTGTTACATGGTAATATCTCTTAAAATCAAATAGCTAGCATGAGTCAAGTACAAGCCTGGTCAGTTGCAAACACAGCTCTGAGATGGTGTTAAACACAGGCACTGATTAGGATATTTCTTATGGAAATCACTTCCTGTCAATTTAACTCTTACTCTCCCTTCACAGCTTTGAAAAGTCCAGCTGCATTCCATGAGCAGATAAAGAGCCTGGAGCGAGCCAGGGTAAACCGCTTTGTGTAACTTGTCATTAACATCTGGAAATGGATAGTCACTTGTATGTGATACCAAATTCTCTGAGTGCACGTACTCTTGGAAGAGACCATTAAAATAAAATATCGTTGTCAAATCCAAGAGGAACTTTCTTATTCTTCACAGATCAAGGTGGGGGGATACGCTTACAATCATAATGTAATACATAGCTACCTCCAGTTAAGGACAAGAATCCTTGGGTAAATTATGCTTGTGCAGTATTTCTGTAGCAAATCTATACTATTGTGATTTTGTGTGGTGGTATGAGATCAAATCCAGAAACATTCCCAACTTGTTTGGTAAGGCAAAAATTCATTAGCACTGTTTAACTGATAGATAACAGAACAAAACAAAGCAAACCCCTCTACTGCCCATGTTCTAACAGTGAGTTCCACCTGTCCAAATGCAAGTGCAAATACTCATTGATTGGGCATCAGTGATTTATCAAACTACTATGATTTTTCTAGTAAACAGTAGTTAATGCTATTTCCTCATTTCTTTAAAGACTGAAAACTTTTTGAAGCACAAGATTCGCAGCAGGCCGGACCGGTCTGAGCTGGTCAGAATGCACATCCTCGAAGGTATGTACCCAGCTGAATGTACCTTTTAAGCTGCTATTAGAAGGAACTTCTGTTACGCACTGTTTTCTAACTGAATTAGAAATCATTCATATTGAAGCGTTTGTATGTTCTTTTTCTCTACTTTTACAGTATTCTAAATCTGTATAATAATAGATACATCTATGGCAGTGAAAGTATTGTTATTTTCCTGGTTGCTCAGGTTATTTGAAACAATAGTCTCTTTATGAATGGGGCTGTATTACTATGTTTCACTATAATCTTACCAAATACAGAAATTACCAAATAACCATAATCCAAGTCAATTCAATAGCCATTAGTTTTCAAAACATGCATTTGAATACTAAACCCAGATTTTCATTGAAATACAATTTTGAAGACTCAAAGTTGTACTGGAAGCTATTTTGAAAAATAAACTTTTTAAAATGTTTGCCAAGAGAGAATCCAAAAATCAATGGATGAACTAAACCTTTACCATAGCTCACACTGGTAAGCCATAAAAGCAGCAAATGCTGTCTTCAGATTATAGTCAGTGTTTGTTATTTTATATATTCCCTGTTTTATTGTTGGATATTATACAAATGTTTACGACTGCTGTTAAAAAAAGAGGTGGGTTTTTTTAATAGAAAAAACCAAGATCATGGGGATGAACATAATCTACTCATATAATCTTATTTTTGCTTATTAATTTGAGAATTTTCAGAATAATACTTGCCTGCTTTTGATAAAACTGGAGTGGTTGTTGTAAAGACAATGTTGTTTGTCATGAAACTGGGAAAAGATGGAACAGAATATTTAAATCAATTTATCTTTTCAGAGACCTTTGCAGAGCCTTCATTGCAAGCCACTCAGATGAAACTGAAGAGAGCTCGGCTGGCAGATGATCTGAATGAGAAGATTGCTCAGAGGCCTGGCCCTATGGAACTGGTAGAAAAAAATATTCTTCCTGTAGACTCCAGTGTTAAAGAAGCTATTATAGGCAAGTGGAAGTCCCACAGCTTCTATCTGTTACCTATATAGCATTGTAGAAAATAATAATTTAACTCTTGAGGGTAAAGTTCACTAGAAGAAAACATACTCAAAGATTATTACTGTTCTTTCAGCTTCTGAGTCTTGAACTCTGTCATCATTTCATTAGTTATCCAATTTAATTTGAACCTAAGTTCGAATTATATAGTTGGAGTATAATACTGTCTTTGAAATGACTTGCTTCTTAGTAAAAATATTAAAAAATAATCAAACATATGTGGCCATTACTCAGTCTGTCCTAGGTGTCTGTGTGCACTCCACATATGTTGAACATAGCTTTTAATCTCTTATTGAAACAATTTCTGCTATGCACTTAGTTTTATCAGTTCCTTGAATATGATTTAATATGGTTGTCATATTAAAAACACAATGAATACTTACATACCGTATGTTTAGACTATGCTGAAAACTGATACTTTTCTATCAATTAGCTAATTCTGCCACCAATGTCTAAACTTAATTTGTGTGTCTAAAGAAATATTGTTTTGCTTGTTTCTTTGTAAACATTCTAGCAGTTGGACAAGAGAATTATCCTCAAGCTTTGGATGATTATTCATTTGATGAAGACAGCAGTGATGCTTTATCACCAGACCAGCCAGCCAGCCAAGAATCCCAGGGTTCAGCAGCTTCCCCTGGTGAGCCAAAAACAAGTGACTCACCATCACCAATAACACCAAATGCTACTACATCAACACAGGTACGGTTTTTAAATGTTGAAACAAAATCTTCACAGTATGATTTTGGTCTGGCACTATAGAAATCGGGTGTAGTTTCACATGGAATGAATACATTTGCTACTGCAAAGGAGTGTCTGGGACTATTTTCTGTTTGTGAGTGTATAGACTAGAATCCTGGCTTAGCTGCTGGCAATGATGAAATTCCCATAGACTGTAGTAAAGCCATAAATTCACTGAAATTCATTATGGTCCGTGGAAGATCTGCAGCTTTCCCAGAAGTTGTTTAAAAGGTCATATCCATGGTCTACTCCAGCTGTTATTGATTACTTAATGTCTGTCTTCATTCTGAGCAGGGTCTTGAACACTTTTAGAATTAAACTTAGCTGAAATAACAACAGTTGATGTCAGTTCCATTATCTCCAGAAAAGTCCATAAAAAATAAGGTTTCCCGTACAACTTAAATGTTCTCTCCTATAGTTTTAAAATACTGCCTAAGGAACTTACTATTTAAAAAATGACAATAACCTTTATGTTGATTTTTCTATCCAGTTTTTAGTATTTTCTCATGTTACTTACAAAGAAAGGAAAGTACTAAGTCTGCCGTGGCAGATAGAATGTCTTTATGGTAGAGCATTTAAATGTGTGATGATTTAATTAAAGAACAGTGGATTTGAATGAAAACGCTTGACTGTTTTCACAAGAGTTGCAAAAATGAATTTTGAAAGAGAACACTTCTTACAATAAATTTTGTGATTTGAAATGGACAGTAACATGCCTACCTTATCTTTAAAACGAATTATAAAAGTGCTGTTGTAAAATAATTTGCCAGAACAGTAATGAAACAAACATCGTATGCTACACATGTATTTTATCTTCTGTTCACTACTGAACACACAGGGGTTTGTGCATAATCATCATACAGTTATCTGGATACTTTGTAAAATATCTTGTACTGTGCTTGCTTCATAAGTCTTTATCTTCACCTTTGACTTAATCAGTACGTTTATTCGTTAATGAGATATATGCATTTACTTAAAAAGTACTCTGTTTAGTTTAAATAGATTGTTTGTTATGTTTTCCGTCATACCTCAGCTGTTGATTTTAAACTCACTAACTTAAGCCCAGTTAAGAGAAGGTGGCTTTGCTTTTAGCTAGATTTCTGCAGATTTCATGGATCTTTTTCTCTGGACAGAGAAAGAGACCCAAGTGAAGGCTGCAGTGGAGGGAAAGGCAAGCAAAGTTGTCATAGATTGTCTGAGGACAACCAGACTGAATGGTCAGCAAATTCTGAACTAGCCAGATTTAACAGTACTCATCTCCACTCCTCCGCTTGTCAACAGCCTGTTCATTAGAGGCTGGCAGAGCTAAGTAAATGACAAATTGTGCTTATATTCTGAGTTATACTTGCCTAGAGGAACCATTAGTTTGTATTTATGTGTTGAAGAGTAACAAAAAATTTGCCTTGTGTCAATGCTGAATGAGTTGTTGAATCAAATTGACGCACATCTGCTGAGCAATTGCGTGTGCTAGAAAAAAGCCCTTGATCCTGAACTACTGCTTCTCCCAGTAAGCCCATTCTCCTGTTGTACGTAGATGGAAGCAGCTGTATTATCATAAAAGAATAATTTATGCTTTAGATTGATGCATTTTACCACACTATTCATGTTTCCGTTTCAATAAATTATTAAGTGGAAAGGCTTGGGTTTTCATCACGGTATTATATATATGAAGTGACATACAAATGACATCAGTTTAATAACGTTGCACCCAGCTTTGTGTACTTGCTGTCAATGTACCACGTGTGTATAAGCAAACACACAAAATTTGGTAATGTTGTCATTTTTTTATAATTAGCTGAAATGTTTTGTATTAATTTGAGCAGAAAATGTGAATTTGATGGAAATTCAAAAGCTTTAGGACTTTAAATTGTTTCATTTCATGCAAGTCTGCATACCTGGTAAAACCAAGTTGTTTTAGCCTGTATAACACAAACACTAAAATACTTCATTTTTAAAGAATTTAAGAGTGTATCAAAATTTGACCAATACGTGAATGGTATTAATATAAATGTGTACTATTCTTCAGGTTAATGTTGATCAACTGTAACTATACTGGATTTTTTTTTCATGAGGACTTCCTAAGAATGTTCCTTCATCACTTTTTCCACTAGACAAGGGAGAAAAAGATGCGTAATTTTGCAGTTCGAATTATTTCAATACTTTTTCTATTAAGCATTCTTTTGGAATAATTATTTATTTATATATTTAAAATCTCTGAGTATTCACAGCAAAGCCTGGGCTCTACACAGGGAGCTGTGCTGCAATTTATAAATTAAGACATGAACAAAAGATAAGACAGAAGTGAATATTGAGTTGTTACTGTATAAAGTAATGTAAAATTGAAAGTTAAATATGAGATAAATTTTGTTTGTGCTCCAAAGTTGTTTTTGTCTTAATGACCATAAGTACTTGACAACAGAGTAGTTCAGGATCTGGAATTACTGTCCTTGGTTGTCTTATTACTATAGTAGATAGAAAAAGTATTGCAAAGTTCATATTCAAAAACAATGCTGGGCACTACGTACGGCACATCCGTTTTATTTCATTGTTCCCTAACATACGGGTTAAGATGTGGATTGGGTTTCATGTTGAGAGAATGTAATTTGTGTTGAATAAATTGAAAACAAACCAAATGAAATTAGATTCCTAAGTAAAGAGTTAGGTTCCTAATGGAGAGTTAAATAAAAATACTCAAAGCAATACATGCCAAAAGCTTTTCAAGTAGGAAGCATAAGATAGATATGTGATTGCAGCAACAAAATAACAGAGCACTTGAACTTGATTGAAAAAGCACTTCAGAAAGAACTTCAATCCTTGCTTATGGATTTCATAATATATTACAGCCGCTTCTGTGCACAGATCTAAAATGCAGAGCTGCTGTTCTGCACAATAAAACAGATGCTTACCTTGTTGTCCTTTTGAAATAAAGAATAACAGCACAGCATGTCTCTACAGGAGATGTGTCTGGGAAATTGCTCCTTCATTCTTTTAATTTCCTCTGACAAATTTTACGTTTTATTACAACATAAAATACAAAGAATGTTTTGAAAACAGTGGAGGAGTGCAGCCAGAGTTCTTTTCAAGGCTTCCTCCTCCAGACATTTCCAGGCCTCAGAGGATGTAACATAACTTTGAGAAACCTTCAGCTCGTTGACTGATGACCTAAAACTTGCTTTTGCTTGATGTATTTGCATCTGGTAAGGATTAGGCATTTTAACCACACCACTCTAAACAGATCAAATTGTGGTGTACACAACTCTGAAGACATTAAACAGTTATCTTCAAAATGGCTGAAGTATTTTGCTTGATGAGACAAAATATAATGTCTATTTTCTTAATAAATTCACTGTTGATTGCTGACCTGCAAGATGCTTGTTTGCGTTTAGAAGAAAAGGTCCAGAAATCACACTGTCTGTAACTGGAAACAGAAGATCTGTTCAAAGGAAATAATCTTTACATTACTGTATGAAGTAATCAAGTTAAGAAGTTGAGGCCTGTTAATTTAGACTTTTTAATTTAAAAATTTGTCAAGTAAAGGATATGCATGATTCATTGCCTCATCTAACGCTTGCAGGTAAAATTGGGAAGTCTGTAAAAAACCTTTGTATTTCATGTAGCCATTAATCCTTTGTAGTTTAGGATAACAACTAATGCAAGGAAAAAAGTGATTTACTCTATGGCAAGAGGAGAATGTTTAACACTATAAGTCCCAAGCAATATGAATTGGAGGTGGGGTTTTTTGGGGTGTGGGGTTGTTTTGGTTTTTGTTGGGTTTTTTTGAAAGTAATTATTTTTTAACATTTTCAAGAGTTTTGTTGTGCTGTCATTATAGCCTGTTTTCATAGCCTAGAAAGGGTTGCTAAACAGTGTGTTTGAAGTCAAATTATTTGTTTTGGTTCGAGAAGGATCAGAACAATGAATGGTATATGTAACAAATAAGCTGAAGTATCAAACATTTAACACACTTTTTATATGGGACTTCAGGAAAAGAAAATTTAAGTATCAATGAAAATTGTTAGAATCCTCCTGTGCTTTCTGGTAATACTATGCATGACACTGATTCAAAGAAAAACTAAGTGCTTTTTCAAATGTTACTGCTATAACTAGAATAAGCCTTTTATACTTAATAGCAAGAGGAGTGCAATATGTTGGAACAGAGTATCCAGAACTCATTTTTAAAGGGTAAGTCCCTCTAAAGTCCCCTGCCAATTCTTATGCAAGTCCAGCAAATAACAGATACCGTGTAGATATCGGATGCTTTCCAGAGCAAACACTTTCAAAGTTGGATATAAAAATAGAGGCATTTATATCTTTAGCCTGACACCATAAACTGACACAACCCCAAGACAGGCATGTGTGCAGTGTTTCAGTGACTAGGCATGGTGTACTGAATCTTGCAATTTAGTAAAGCAGCGTCGGCTTTTCCTCCAGATGGCTGCTCTACAGAGGATCAAAACCACGGTACAGTTTAGATAGGTTATGGCAAACCAGCTATAGCTGCAGCAAAGTGTATAAATGTATAAAAGAAACACTGAGATAGAAGGGAAAATTATTATAATTTAATTGTAAGCGACAGTCGGAGAGCTTAGTGCATGCAGACTGGCAGCTTGATAATTGCCATCCCAGAAATAGAAAAGAACCAGGACATAAAGTTGCAAAATGTGTACCAAGTGTTTTTAGCAAACTGATTTGAGTCCTTTGTGGTACAATCTCATGGAAGAATAGCAGAGCACAGGAAGAAATGAATTAAGGAGAAGTACCCATCTGACTTAATTAGAATGCAAGGTTTTAGACTGTACTCTGAAGAAAAAGGATATTTACTGATAGGAATATAAGAGAAATGGATGGGCTTTTATAAAAAAGGAATATTGTGCTAGGTGGTCTAATTTTTTTCTCAAACAGTGGAAATGCAACTGATCTCACCTGTCTGGATTTAATACTGTATGGTATTAAACACTAGCAAAACTGAAGAAGATGGAGATTAGCAGAGATAAGACAGAAAGAGGGAAGTATTGGGTTGAAATGAAGTTGGTAATAGTGCTCTGCAGGAGTTGATTTGGGGACATTCTGGTTTCATGTTACTATTAACAACCTTGACATAATGGGTCACGTAACAAAAGTTGGAAGGCATAGTCAGCACAGAGTTTGATTATTGTTATGCAGAAAGAACTGGTTGATTTGGCTTTTAAGAGAGGAATGGAATTCCAATATAATGGAATAGTTCTTAAAGAGAAAAATACACAACACCTCTCCTTCCAGTGAAAAACAAATGTTGAAACCTGGAGACTGACTCAAAAGAAAACTGAGGAGGAAGACGGTTGGGGTGCAGTGACTGTGAGCTACTGTGTATTTCCTCTGTAAAATTCCAAGTGTGTCAGATGATTCCAGTAGAAGTGTTAATGCCAATGCAAGGATACAGTGAGACCCCATATGGAATATCCTATACATTCCAGTTACTTATATCCGAAAAAAGACTAAAGAAAACTGTAACTCGAACAGGAAAGGATGGTCAGAGAATGAAAATCCCTTCTGTGAGAAAAGAATAAAAATTCATTTGTGCAGCCAGAAACACAAGGGCTGAGATCTGTTTATGTACAGGATCTACATCCCACCAGAGGGATATTGACTACAGAAGAAAATAGGTTTTAAATCAGAAAACAATTTCAGCACAGAAAAAATTGATTTGACGAAGTTAAGCTCGGTGAAGTTTGGTTATTAGGTAGGAAAGCTTTTGAGAATTTTCTGGTAGGCATAGCAGTGCCAGGAAAAGAATAATAATAAAAAAGTCCAAAAGCTTTATGGAATTTCGCAAGTTTATAAAAGAAATTACACATATGATGTAACAGCAAGGGAACAAACTCAGTAAAGTTCAGGCCACTGGACTGTACCTATACAGTCATATAACTATGCTGGCAGTCAAATACAGATGAAATGCACCTCCTGGCACATTTGGAGGTATGGTTGCCATGAAAATACAACAGGAAGTGTCTCTTTGAAATACATCTGCTCTGCTGCTGTGTGATCATTCTGAAACAAGAAGTTCATTTTCCTATGTTGATGTTCGACCTTCACAAAAGAGGCTTTTCGGACAGTACTAGTTTAGGTGGCAAGATTCTCTTGTGTACACAAGATTCTGACTTCAGATGATAGAAAATAATGAAGGCCTCAATTCTATAGTAATAAAGCAGTGTAACTTCAGTAGGCTGCTTCAGGGTACGTGTAGTGTGTCTAGGGTCAAATTTTAATTTTGCAGAGTAATAAATGGTGGTAGCTCTACTAACAATTGCTAACAATGTATTCCATTCTTCCTTTAATGATTTTAACACTTATCTCTCCTTTTATTTATAATTAATAAAATTTTTTTGGAACTATTTTTCTGTACTTGCGTATGAAAGTATAGAAATTCATTATATTCTGAAAAACTGTAATTCTTTGGTTCTAGAAGCCTTCATATTTGAAACTTGGTAATGCTAACAAGAAAAGAAATTTATTTGACATAAATTTTCCTGTAATTGTGACTGACTACCTTGAAGAGAAGATTTATATTTTTATCCTTATGCCAGGAGCAAAAGTACTTCAATGACAGCTGTCAGTTCTAGAATAATTTTGCAATTTTATAGTTAAGATTACTTAATCGGATTCCAGGCTACCAACCAGAGACAAATACATGATAGGAGCAGTTTCAGTAAAATGTTTCTGACCTGAATGGGTGAGGTTATTTCTGAAGGTCCTTTTTTATGATTTTTGTAAGAAAGACAGAAAGAAAATGTTGTCATGATATTTCTTTATTTGTTTTCATGTATATTAAAAGAAGAAAAATAATTCTGCAAATTAAAACAATAGTATAAAGGTTATGAAACAAAGCTCTTCCTGTGGGCTTTTTCTGTATGTTGTTATAAATCCCATTCAGTTATCATTCTTTTTACCTGCAGAAAAACCAACAATAATAATTAAAAAAAAAGTTAATGTTGAAAGAATATTTATTATGATAAACTACAAAAATTGATATTACAATCAATTACTATTTTGCTTTGGTGAAACTAGAAGTAAATCCTGTATTAGTAAAAACAGATTTTGGATACATTTCCATGCAGTTGTTAAAATGCAAATTAAAAAGTCAAGGTAAGAAACCAGTTTATCTTATCTGCAGTATTTGAAGTGTGCCAAAATGTTTTCGCCATTCCTCCTAAAAATATTTTGTGAATTTGACATCTTAACCTTTTCACATTTTTTTCAATTATTCAGATGGTGGATGTTTTTAATGTTTCTCTTTTTCCTTATATTTTTTTTAATACTAGTATCCACCTTTAACCTCTCCAGTTCCTGAATTTCTCAAAACTCCCTCTACAATCGAACAGCATGTTACACGTTCTACTGCTACAGCCACCCTGACCACAAATACAGTATCTGCACCAAAGCCTGGGCCAACGTTAGTAAAGGTAGGTATCTGTAATAATGGCATCTGAGGACTATCTTCTTAATCTATGTCCTTTTCCAATGCTATATTTAATGAAAAAATACACAAGTAGCGTTATAGTGCCCTAACTAACAACAACTTTTATTAGCGTTCATGAGAACGTACTGGGTTGTTGACTGAATGGTTTTGTATGCTAAGATCAACTATTAGCACTTGTAGGGACTAGCTGATTATTTCAAGAGGTCCGGATTCGTAGTCTTCGTGTAACTCAACTGGTGAACAGCATTGCTCTTTTTCTGCAACTATTTTCTTAGTTCATTTATTGTATAAGCAGAATGCACTCTGTGAGCAAAGTTACCGTATCCTTGTATTTGAATATCAGAACAATGTACTCGGTTCTCTTTTCTGCACTGACCTAGCCAGCAGCATGGGAAACTTCTTCAAATACAATTAGAGAGAGGGTTGTGTTAGAAGATGTCTATAACATTTCATTTCAGCAACTTTGACAAAGGTCTTCAGCTGTGTAATGATTATATGTATGTAGGCTTCTACCTAACTACATGAAATTAATTCTCAGTTAAATTTACAAGGATGACCTCTAATAGTCAATTTCTAGTATAAATTTGGCTATATCCAGTAAAATCACCGCACTTGTACCAGCTTACTTAATGCAGGACCTTAATGACAAATTCAGGTATCTCCCAAAACAGGTTATCTGTGTAATAAATGTGCATGGATCAACACAGGATTTCTGCTTTGATACTTTTGTATGACTGGGTAACTGTCTTCAACTTTTCACTTAAAATAATTTCAAACAGTTTGTAAAGGAAGAGAGTTTTATCACACATGCTGCTATTGCTAATGAGGATACTGCTGAAACCTTCATAAGAGTAATCCTCTAATTTATAGCACTGTCTGTCCATGCTTTTAATCTAGACCTGTTGTCAGTACTTCTGACCTGCAAGTGTTTACGGACAGAGTTTAAGATACGAGCTTTTGCTTACACAAAGTGCTAAGTGGCTTTGAACTTACCTGTTTAAGAATGCCTCTTTGCAATGACAAGCTTCATTTGTGCCATCTATTAAAAAAACATTAGCAAACTGTGATTTGATGACTCCTTCTTGTGCACTGTATAAGCCAGCTGGAGTATGTTAACTTTTGAAGGATGGTAAGCGATCCTTTTGGCCAGGTTTGCAGGGATAATTGCATTCAGCAACTGCGCTCCTGTACGCTTTATCTTCGTACCTTGCATAACTGCTCATAAATCAGATGTCTGTTATTGTTGTTTTAATCTTTTCCATCCATAAACAGCAAAGCCACCCAAAGAACCCAAATGATAAGCACCGGAGTAAGAAATGTAAAGAACCTAAGCCAAGGGTGAAGAAATTGAAGTATCATCAATATATTCCACCCGATCAGAAAGGTGAGAAAAATGAGCCACAGATGGACTCCAACTATGCTCGTCTGCTACAGCAGCAGCAACTGTTTTTGCAGCTGCAGATCCTGAGCCAACAACAACAACACTACAACTACCAGACAATTCTACCTGCACCGCTGAAGTACGTTAAGCATTGTTTGTGTCCTTTAAAGAAAAGATATATACATCAGTTATAGACTTCCTACTTTAGAAGTAAATGTGTTTTGCAATTGTTAAGAGACGGTTGGAACCCAAGAAAACTTAAATGGCAGTGTGCATCACTGTGGGTATTATTTACCTTGATTAACAATGTGATGACGTGGTTCTCTTGGTAAAATACTCCTGAAGTCTGATTAAGCCTTTAAGTCATCCTAGTTATTTTTGTGTGACATAGAAACAGAACCTCCTACCTGTCAGATGTATTTTTTCCAATCAGATGCATATCTGAAACTCAAAGCATTTACGCAAAAGCAAGAAAGCTTTGATACCATTTTCACTCAAATATTACAGACGATGGCTTTTACAAAGACACATATTATTGTTGTGTTGTTACTGTCTTTTTACATCAGTTTCAGAGACTGCGTTTTTGCAGTTTACAAATAAAAAGAAACAGTCATTTTAAATTAGGTAAAATTTTCATATTGTTTATAGCCTCATCTCTAATGCTTATACGAGGTCCTCATCAGTGTTGATCTTTAGCACTTTCTACAGTGAGAAGTATAAGTATACTTTCTGATTTAGATGTAGAAGCAGTCAGAAAAATACATCTCCAAGGAGTTGCCAGCAACCTATAGCAGAATGAGGCGCTATCTGCAGAGTTTCATTCTCACCATCTAAGACCAGTCTTTTCCTAGAAGTGCCTACAGTGTAACATGCCACAGTTGCACAAACCTAAATTCAAATGACTTTCAACTGTTTTGTTTTGTTTTTTTTTTTTAAAATGAGTTTTCACCAAGTTATTTTTCCTCGGCAAGGGAGGCTAGAAAAGTTAAAGATACCATCTGTGGTTATATTTATAATTACCATGTATCCTAACATTTGGACTGGAGATGTTTCTGCCTGCTTACCCACGCTTCTTATGTTCCATTTACTGACATTTCTGAATGTTTCTTCATAAGACAGTTGAACGAAATAAAAGAGCTGACTTATGGTTCCTAGTGTAACTTATAGCATTTTTACATTTTTTTACAATTATTTGTATGAGATTCTTCTTATGAGTAGAGCTCACAAAAATGTGTCATCTTCAGAGTAAACTACCTTCACATTGGTCCTTAATAGATAGGAACATTGGACATGTATCTAGGATTGATATGCAGAGTTCAATATTGTGCAGGTTTTTTATTGATGTCAAACAAAAAAGTAAGTTTCTCTATCTGATGATTAAGTTGTATAACAGGTTCTGCAGTCCATAATATCCTTCAGGGATGCCATGACAATAATAAAAACTATGAAGCATGAATTAGTATGCTTAACTGAAGAGAAAAAAATATCAACATACTACTCTGTTATGTTTTCTTCTTTGTGCCATTTTACTAAAAATATTTAATGGTAATGTTTTATATGAAATATGTATTTGTAAAAAAAATTAATTATTTTCATTAACTTGGTAGGCACTAGATTCAGAATCACAGCTGCATGATTGAAAACATAATATATTTAGCATTGACATTGTCCCCCTTTTTCTTATCACTTGAAGGCCACTGAATGACAAACAGAGTAACAACGGGAGCACGCCACTGAGTACTTTGAACAACAGCACACCAACATCAGCCGCCAGCTCACCAAGGCAGAATAGTAATATTCCCAACCGGAAACCCGGACCTCTACCTTCAAGCTTGGATGACTTGAAGGTAAAAAATGAGAGGGATTTGTCCATTACTTTGCATTGCTACAGGTCATAACTTGCAAACTTGTCTCTTTACTGTTTAGAAGAAGGTTGTCAAATTTTTCATACACAACTCTTTTGGACTTAAATATTTGTTTTGATTTAGCTTCTTCACATGCATGTGTTCTAGAAATGACATTTCTTTCCCAAAGAATTAGAAGAGGAAGAAGTATACAGGTGTATAGGTACATAATTTGATACCTTGAGTTAAAGTATGAGGAGCACTTCATGTGAAGTTTTAGCCCAGGCAGATTTAAACAATGGAATGGTAATTTTCTCATCACAATTTTAGTATATAAATGAAGAGGTTAAGCAATATGAATTAAAAGTTGCCCTAATAATAACATATTCAGACAGGTCACTGCTATAAAGCCAACACAGAAATAACACCAGTAAAAGAGAATAGAAAATAGGAGATCTTCTTACCAGAGTTCAACACATCACCTGAAAACGAACGCTAAATTTCATAAAAGCTTCTTGAAGTTATAAATAACTGTGTAAACTCTGTTTAAACTGTAATATGAAAGTGTTGCATAGGGTTCTCTTCCTTCAGAAATACACTAACAGGAATTAATACTGTAAGGGACCTAATGAAAATGAATCTGAAGCAGCTTGTGGGGGTTTAGATTCAGATCCTTTCAATAGCAACTAAACCAATGTGCCAAACCTGAGCAGAGGAGCAGGGACATCTAGTGGGTAGTTTATCCATTTCTCTGTTCCTTTACCAAGGCGTTGGGTTTCTGAGGTATGGGAGTCAGGATTTTTTCACTCTTGAAAGGATACAAAAGAGGTTTCAGAAGATCAGATTCTCAAGACAGGTTTTAACTGATGACCATACATTACTATCTTTTAATATCAAACAAGTTTATAAAATGCTATTCAAACAACAGTGTTTGCAATAAGCTTTTCAAATTTTAAATTATTAACTATTAACTTTTTAAGATACTTATGTTAACGTCTGAGTTTGTGCCTTGCAGTGATTAAAGCTGTTCGCTTACCCATTTTTACATAATTTATTGGTATTCTTGCTAATGTGTTAACAGTAACATAAGCCATACTTGCAGACCTGCTGGTGGTGGTTTTAACACTGAATCATCTAAATCAGTTCTGATTAAGAATTCAGAAATGCATAATTGAAAAACAGAAAAATTGGAATGAGCTCTCAAGCAAGTGTAGAGGATACCAGACTGGGGGAAACAGCTGATAATCACTGTTAGGTAGACAGTTATTTAACATAAAATTGCTGTGGGTCTTAGAGATGTTATGCAAATTATTTTCATCATTTCCAAATCATGAAGACCTATAATTTGAAATTCTAGATTGACAAAGTACTGAACCATTACTGAGGTCAATACCTTTTATTCTTTTAGAGTTGCTTTTAACATACATATAGCCCAAACACTACAGTTACATGTGGTGTATGTATATCATAAACAGAAGCCATTCATTGTGACTGTTCTTTTAAAATCGATATTTTGAAGAACAGAATTAATTTATACTCAACATATTTGCACTTGACTTTGTCTGTAAGCTTACTGGAAAATTGAGAACACTTTTCTAACAGAAATTAGATTAATTTTGACTGCTTATGCTTTTTATGTTTGTAAAAGAAACCCAGATGGCACATAGCTGTAACTGAAGTTGCTAATTAAAGAGAGCGCCTTTTGTGTTTAATGGGTCTATTGAATCATCCATCTGACCTGGTAAAATTTCTCAGAAATAGATCTACCTGTCTTGATAGTGTAACAGAGGGGTTCAGTGTGCTAGTTTTCACTGCTTTTATCTGCACTGCTGCCATTGTCTACAGGTTTGCTTCAGAGGTTTTTCACCCAGAATTGGAGTTGTATGTTCATTTTTCCATTTTGAATATATATGAAAAATCAGCATAACTTTGCTACTTTTCATTGTACAACTGAACACTACTGAGGTTTTGGCCTTACAGTGAAAGTCAGCAGCAGGTCATGGAAATGTGCACATGGTTCATGCATGGTGTCAGAACCAAGAGGTGTAATAACTTGTGAATACACTGAAAAATAACTTTTCTTACCAAGGTGTAATAAGGTAGACTGTATGTAAGTTTTCATATTTTATTTTTTTACTATCATGCTTTATTTTATTTTATTTCAGGTAGCGGAGCTTAAAATGGAGTTGAAATTGAGGGGATTGCCAGTGTCTGGAACAAAAACAGATCTTATTGAGCGTCTGAAACCCTATCAAGATCTTAGTAACAATGGGGTTGCTACTACTAGCTCTGTTACAGTAACCACTTCTACTGGGGCCACAGGTAACACTGCGGAAGTAACTGTGGCATTTCCTGTTGCAACACTAAGTAAACCAGCGGCTAATACAATATCCAGCTTCCCTCCAGAAAAAACATCTACTGGACCTGGCTGCAAAGTAATAAATACTGAAAACATTAGCTCTCCTTTGCCTATATCTCCTTCTCCTTCAGAACAATCTAATCTAAGCACAGATGATACTAGTATGGCAGATACTTTCACAGAAATGATGACCATGATGTCGCCATCCCAGTTCTTAAGTACTTCACCACTAAGAGCAAATATGAGTGATGATAATCAAAATCGCAGTACTGGAAGCATCTCAGCCATGGAGTTTGATGTAGCAGAAAAGGACCGCAAGCTTCAAGAAAAAGAAAAGCAGATTGAAGAGCTCAAAAGGAAACTGGAACAAGAGCAAAAACTTGTGGAAGTACTGAAAATGCAACTTGAGGTTGAAAAACGGGGACAACAGCAACAGTCTCAGGCTTCTGGTAACTCAGCTGCTTTGGAACAGAAGCAATTTGGTGCTGCTGTCAAAGACGAAAATGCGCTTACTGACTGCTCTAGTACAAGTCAATCTGTACCTGTAGCTAGTCATTCCTTAGGACAATCGGTATATACTAGTGGCCAGAATCCAGTTGCCAAAAAGGCGGTTGTTATCAAGCAGGAGATACCTGTGGCCAAAGCTGAACCTCAGAATGCCATTTCTCAATTTTATGTTAATCCACAGAGGCAGCCGCAAACTGCAGTTGTTGCTCAACCTCAAGCTTTATTAACTACCCAAGGAACTGCACAGCTGCTCCTTCCACTATCTATCCAGGGACCGAATTCTACCACTGCAGTGCAGCTACCAGTTGGAAATATAAAGTTGCAGGTAAGGGTGCTTTTATTTTTCATCCTGTAAGCTGCATGGTGCTATTTGCATAATTTAGTATAAATAGTTAAATGTGCTGCTTGTAATATTAACTTAAAAATCAGGCTTAGCTTATTTCTGCTTTAGGGAAAAGAGTAAAAAAACTTAAGAGCCAATCTATAACTTCTAGTACTTGCTTTGCGACCTTTGTTCTCGGATACTACTTCCTGAAAAGTGCTTGTCTTACCATGTACTACCTCCATGCACAGTTGGTTTTGAGTTATATCATCAACCACCACCATTTTGTTAACTCCAAATTGTAATAGAGAGCTACAAACCCAGCACTTTATTTGGAGGTATACCTGTTTGCAAAATGTGTGTTTGAACTCCTTGTGTGGTGATGGCTCATTATATTTAAAAATGTTAATGCCAGGTTGTAGAACTCCAGCGGACGTATGGTTACACAAATATTATTTCTAGGCTGATTATAGGTAGTATTGCATTGAATAAATACAGCATAAACCAAGATCGGTTAGAAATGAAGAGCTGTGAGTAATCTGACCAAACTGAAACAGTTTAACCTGTTGGTCTAAGGTAGAATTAAGCATATACTTCCCAGCGGCATTACTGGGACAGAGCTAGATGAAATCCCCTGCCACCCACATGGTTATTGTGCCAGCAAAGTATTCTTTCAGCTCCAGCGTGTACTTGGTGGTTGTGGCATGTTGTGGGGCTAGGCTTTGGTGCTAGCATGTAGCAATACTTATGGGGGCTGTAAAATTCTGATGGGGATGGGCCCCACAGTCCACAGTGCAAGAGCTAGTCCTGATAGCTACACACTCAGACAGATCTTTGTCTAAATTGTCCTAAAATCCTGCTAGAATTCTGTAACAGCTTTAAGCATCTTGCTTAGGTATTCGCTGATACTGTACAAAGTTTTCCTAACTACCAGCTAAAATTGTCTTTCCTGAGGTTAGACATGCTTCTTGCCTTTCAGTGGCTATTGAAAACTACTATGATCTTCTTAAAAAATCACCTTTTTCTTGCATCATCAGTTTCGTCTTTCTGGTTACTCAAACCCAGTTCTTATAGTCCCTTCTTACTAGTTGTGCTCTATCTCTTATTATTTTCATTGCTCTCCACTAGACCCTCTCTGGTTTATCTTTATCTTTCTTAAACTCTGTTGGGAAAATAAACACCACCTTTTAGCTGGGAACTCACCAGCATCAAACAGTAAAAAAATTGTCTCCTATACACAGTTCACGCTCATACTTCCCAGAATAGGTGCTATTGCCATTCTGCATAATCTATGCAATAGATTTTTTTACATGATATAATCTACTGTGAGATAAGAATAATGTAAATATTTTATCTTCATCCTTTAGGCTCAATCACAAGCTGGAATACAGACCCCATCACAAATACCTGCTCCTAGTTCTTCCTCTGGCCTGGTCCAGACAGCACCTCAGATGCATACTCCACAATCAAAACAAAATACCACCACGCAGCATGCACTTGGTCAGACCCAACAAATCAGAAAGGTTTGTGGATAGCAATAAGCATATGATAAATAGTCGTGTAATCTAATTCTAGGTAGTGCTTTTAGAATCTTTTGTGTGTCATCTGTGTCATGTATAAATGATCAAGTCACTTAGCATCTCTGTACCGTGGTTTTTTTCTGTGTGATGCAATGGGCTTGTAACTCCTCTTTCAAAATTTTAGTCCAAGCAGGACTATTTTTCAGTTGCAAATAAATACATAAGGCTAAAGACTTTTTATCTTAATGGTACTCTTATGGCATCACTCTTAGGACATTCTTTGTCATGTTTGTCGCAAGTGGTACACCAGGTATTCCTGTCAGTTTCTCTTATTTGCCATTGGCTCAAGATGGAAGATTCTTGTAGGCGGTTCTTAAGAGAAAGCTTTTATCGATGGTTTCAGAGATTTATTCTTCTACAGGCATTCCTTTTAGTTTTTCCTACTTTCCTTGTTGATTTCCTCCTTACTTATGAGGAAAGCTATGGATTGGATACAGAGGACACCAATTCCAATGAGTCAAAACCCCATCATACCTATGATACATCTCTTCCTCAGGATTGCAAGGAAGGAGTCAGAGAGAGATCCTTCTCTTCCTCTCTACCCAAAACAATCAGCTCTGAAATTTCAGATTCCAAAACATATGTTCATCAGCACTGGATGCACAGCTGTGAGTGCTAGCTCAGTCATATTCATATCATATAATAGTTTGGGTTGGAAGGGACCTTTAGATCTGATTATCTTTAGATGACCTAGTTCCAACCTCCCTGCCGTGGGCAGGGACACCTCCCACTGGGTTGCTCAAAACCCCATCCAGCCTGGCCTTGAACACCTCCAGGGATGGGGCATCCAGAACTGTGGGCAACCTGTGCCAACGCCTCACCACCCTAGCAGGAAAGAATATCTTCCTAATATCTAATTTAAATATCCCCCGTTTCAGTTTAAAACTGTTAAGCCTTATCCTATCACTAGGACCCTGTTAAAGAGTCCCTCACCATCTTTCCTATAGGCCTCCTTTAGGTACTGGAAGGGGCTGTAAGGTCTCCCAGGAACCTTCTCCTCTTCTCCAGGCTGAACAACACCAGCTCTCTCAGCCTGTCCTCATAGGAGAGTGCTTCAGCCCTCGGATCATCTTTGTGGCCCTCCTCTGGTCTCACTCCAACAGGTCCGTGTCCTTTTTATGTTGGAGACCACAGAGCTGGATGGAGATAGGGTCTCATGAGAGCAGAGCAGAGGGTCAAAATCCCCTCCCTCGACCTGCTGGCCACACTTCTTTCAATACAGCCCAGGATGCAGTTGGCCTGGGCTGTAAGCACATATTGCTGGCTGATGTTGAGCTTACCCACCAACACCCTCAAGTCCTTCTCCTCAGGGCTGCTCTCAATCCATTCTCCACCCAGCCTGTATTTGTGCTTGGGATTGCCCCAAGCCATGTGCAGAACCTTGCACTTGGCCTTGTTGAACCGCATGAGGTTCATATGGGCCCATCTCTCAAGCCTGTGAAGGTGTGCCATGTAGTAACTGATAGCAACCCACCAGCACCAGTCATCACAAAAGAAAGGAATTCAGAGATTGGTTTTGGATTGCTTCCTTATCACTGCCGTCAACTGTAAGGCTCCTATCACTCGGAACAATGTTTGTCAGCCTGCCCCAAGGAAAGGATAATTCAGAAACAACTGAAATTTCAAGATGAAGAGGGTAATTTTCAGAGGGTGTTTTGTAACTATTACAAAATATCTCAGCCTTCAAAGTTTATATTTCAGTTTATAGAAGTACATCATAAAACCCATGTTCTGATGTGATCTAAGGCTTCTACCTGTGCAGTGTCCCCTAATCTGCTTCTCCTAAGGCTCTTGTTCCAGATAAGAATTTATCTTAGAAGATGTATGATTATGCCCTGCAATTCTTCAGACAACTGGCTAATAACAGGGAACACAACTAAAATGAGCATCATCACTCTCCAGTCTGCTTGTTCGACCTGTTTAATTTCATGGGCATTGAAGTTATCCTACAGACATCAAAACTGACATATATCCAAAAAGCAGACAGATTTCATCCAGGTTCTCTGGGATTTGGTGGGGGGCTAATCTTACCCTGTTAATTTGACAGGTCCCATATAGAAATTTTCCACTCATCCTGATGCATGTACTTGTTCCAGAGACTTGCAGTTGCTGTCTAGAAGTTCCTTGAAATGATTGCAGGAGATAACCAAGAATGGTCTTCCCTCCATTTGGATCAGTTGTCATGGAGACAACATAGTTCCCAGAAGACTTTAGTCTGCCTCTGGCTATCATGGAGCTGAACAGCCTGCTTATCCTAGCTGTTTTTCTCACACATCTACTGCCATCTTTTACACAGGAAACCAGACAGCGTAATTGCAGGTTTTTTACATCAGAATATATAATACTGATATGATACAATAGATCAGGACAGTCTTCATGCATTCAGCATTAGATCTGCCCGTCTGCTGTTTTCATTTCACAAGGCTTGGATCTTTCATCAGGCAGATTGAACTAATGAACTGTGAGTGAGTAATGCTACTTATTAACACTTTTTAGTGAAGCTGGTCTTCACGATAGTTATCATCTCCTTAAACAGTTGTTTTCCAGAACCAATTTCCCTTGAATTCATCTTGACTTTCTCAGTTAGCTCTGATTTTTAATGCAAACCAGCTGATTATTCCATTTATTTTCTCCTACACACTTGAGGTGTCTCTTCACGTTCTAGTTACTGCATGGCCCTTGTTCTTCAGTTCATTCAGTAATAAGGAGACATCTCCACAGCCATTTACCTCAGTAGTAGACAGCTGGAATGATGATCCAGGTGACTAACAAGAACTGTATTAAGCCCTCTCACAGCTATTGGTATTCAGACTGTATTCCACAAAGCTATCCTAGCTTTATGTCCATCCCTCATCTAAGATTTGTTACACCTCTGTCAAAAAGGTATGTGGGAGTGATACTGAATTTAAAAGAACAGTCTTATGCACTTCTACGTTCATAGACCCTCTTCCTTTCCCTTTAACTTAAAAATATGAGAAGCAGGATACTGCTTGGAATCATTTGCAATGAGTGTATGGACTATCATTTGAAGAAATAAAAACTTTATGTACATACCAGTAAGCAAACTTACAGTTGATACCAAAGTTCATCAGTTATATTTTTTGCCTCTCCCTCACTACTCATAGATATATGTAGTTAAAAGAAATTAGAATTCTATGGCACAAACCAAACCATTCTGTCTTAGAACAGGCAGCATAGGACAAGTGTGGATACATATCGTAGTTTGCATCAGGCCAGAAATACGTTCATTTTATTGACTGTCCACTAGGTGGGGAAATCATGCATACTGTATTAAACTGTTCCATACTCTTCTGAATGTCAGGCTTCCTGGAAAACTCAGGGAAATACTTTTAATTATTAGTGATGAATGAAAGCATGTCACAGCACAAAGTTTCTTTCAAAGAGTAATTGTTCTAGATTTACAAATTACTTCACTGGAGGGAAAAATCAGTGCAAATAACATTCCATTTATAAGGAATTTAAGCAAGCAATGATTTTTAAAAAAAGGGGAAAAAAAAAGTCTTAAACCTTATAGATGTCATTTACCCAATGTTAATTTAACAAAAAACAACCCACAACCTAAGACTGATATATTAATCCATTACAGGTTTTTCCACCTGCCACATCAAATACCGTATTTTCATATCAGACTGCACCAGTTACAACACCTTCACAAACTTTCATTAATAAAACATCAAACTCTAACATTCACACCGGTGGTAATCAGGTTCCCTCTGTGCAGAATGGACCTGCTACTCCTAATAAGGTAAGATTAACACAACAATGTTCCATAAAGTTTTATATTATTATTCTTAAATAACATGTGACTATGTACATATTGGAGCTCACTCAAGGAGAAATAATGTTTTGTAGATTCTCATAATTCATATATGTATATATATGTGAGAATGAAAGAATTAAACTATGGTTTTATCCCTCTGATTACCTATGCTATTGTTAATTGTAAATATGTAGATTGGTACAGCAAAATAGGATCACTTGATACATCTTGAATTCACCAGAACATATTGTTTAGTCATTATTTTGTTATTTCACACAGCCTGGCTCTCCATCTCAAGCCCGGCCTTATATTGTTCAACAATCCCTCTTCAACAGCACAGTATCCAAGGCAAAAGATCCTCCTCGTTATGAAGAGGCTATAAAACAGACCCGCAATATTCAGACATCACACCGTGAGGTAGTTATTATCTCCTTTTTATTCTATTAAAACAATTTTTTTTCTTTAGCATTATCGAAGCCATTGCTTATTTTAATTTTTTGTTTGGTGTCAAAATTTTCTAATGTACCCTGTTAATATTTTCATAACTGTGTTTAACTGCAGGACTCCTGTTTCATGATTCTTTTTATTAAAGCAACAGACATGTAAATAAGTGTTACAGTATCCAGTTGGTGATACGTATAATTGGGATAATGCTGCTAGTGCTACTTAACAATACCTAGCCTTCAACTGACTTGTTTCAAGGATGTATGATACCCAAACTTCAGACTTAGAAGAGAGAAAATATATTCATATTTTCCAAAGTGAGTAAACTTGAGGAGAATGTGTGTGAGTGTGTTTATACACACTTAAGCAAACATATATATATACACATGAGCATATGTGCTTGCTTCAAAAGAGGCTACATTTAACAAGCTTGATGAATAATCCTACAGAGTGCTTTGTCAGTTTATCATACCCTTCGTGTTGGAGGAAAGTTGCAAACAAAACTCATGAGCATCCCTAACCTTATGCATTTCAGAGCTATCCCAAAAGATAAAACCTTGTAGCGACTTAGTATTGGTTGCTGGTTTCGCGGTGGCAGACACTCAGGCAGAAGCATGGGTATCTAAGACCATTTCATATATTCTGGCAGGTGTGAGACATCCACACAGTGAAGGCACACACAGCTTCTTCTATCACTACCAGTTAGCAAAGTACATCCCCACTGGCCTCTTTTTGGGAGCTGGATCTCTTAATGATAAATCACATCTCATGCCTGGAGTATAACTAATGTTTTAAAACAGTTTTAGTTTTGAGACCATCATAAAAGTTTCTACTTTTCCTAACCATTTTTGAAATAATAGGTTTGTGGGCATTTTGTTACCTTACCTTAAGGTGCAAAATATTCAGGAGATGGCTGTTTAAAACAAACAGATAAACAGTTGATGAAAACTTCCTCCCCTTCAAAAAAGAAAAAAACATGAATCTACAAATTGGGGGGGGTGGAGGGGGAAGGCCCACAAAACACTGAAACAAAACACTTGCACCTAAAAAAATGCATCTTACATGATGGCTATTTGCAGGATATCTCTGAGAGATATTTGCAGTTCAGGGTGCACCCTCAAAGTCTTGCAGTTATTCCAGATACCCTGCTACAAAACAGGGTTAGTAATTCTCCTTCTTATCCCTAGTTTTCTGCACCTCTCTTCTAGGTTGCCTTCATTAAATCTTTGTCTTGCTTTTCAGATTTTTGCCCCTATTCCTTTGTATTGAAACTGACCACAGGGATTACAAGTGTTTCTCCAAAGTATTTCTCTGTTTCTAGATTGACAGTTTCACATGAAGAATTTTAGTCTTAATCATAGGTTATGTACTATTGAGAGAAGCTAGGATCAATCAGCTTAGGAAAAAATACTACATGAAAAAGCATAACCCTTTTTTTATGCACTACAGATTTCCAGTGCGCACAGTCAGCAGATGGATGATCTTTTTGATATTCTCATCAAGAGCGGAGGTAAGCTAATTGACATTTGTGTGATGTAGTGATTTAAAACCTGATAATAAAAACTCAGTTCTATGATCAAAGGAAAGAATTCTTCCAGGGAGAAGAGGTAGAAGCTATCCAGACTGGATGAAACTAGTATTTCTGAAAGTTTGCGATAATTATCTATTAAAGAAAACATTTACCAAAACACGTGCAGTCAACCTGCAGTGGAACTTCTCTGCTTGTAAATTAGCCCAGACAGACCTTTGCAATCATCCACACAGTATTCAAACAATTAAAATAACTCCTTAAGTGAGCACAAATGGATTTTATCAAAATTGGAAAAGTTGAGCAAGCCCATATAATGTATATTGAAATTATACAGAAGACAGAATAAGGTAAGAGTTAACGCATGTTGATACTAGAATTTCATTAAACATAACCATATATTATCAACTCTAAACATCAGAGATACATTACTGGGAAAAGTATGTATGAACTACATAGAGACATTAATGAATAACAACTTCCTATGTCAGTTAAAGTAAGGGAGCTATCAGAAAAAACCTGAAATAACTGAAGTAATATACAAAGTAGTTTTGCAGTAAAAGGAGGAGGCTTTTAGGCATAATTAGAGTTTGTAGACTAAGAAGCCATTACAATACTAAGAAATGTTCTGGTGCCAAGCAATTCAATTAACTTAATGTTTTGTACTACTGTCATACAAGGATCTCGACAGCAGTGAATGCCAGGACATAAGTGACTGATTGTAGGCTATTGGAAGATTTTAGCCATATTTTAAACATCAAAGTATTTTCTCTTTCTCGAAGCAAATTGCAAAGTCAACTGAAGAAAATGGAGTGACAGACTGAGATAAGTTACCTGTGCAGTGAACAACTCAAGCTAAATTCAAAAATGCTTCAAGTGCTTTTATTAAAATATTGCATGGGTAGTTCCAAGTTCTACCTCTGGAACAGAGGATGTAGAAATCATTGGTGTGCTTACTTATTTGCTTTGAGTGCTACATTACTAAACCTATTTGATCTTAAAGGTAACAACTGCTCCATATTTGCCAAATTGCCATACAAAACCCAAATGTTTCCTTATCATCTTTATGAAAAACAAAGTAAATCATTCAGGGTTTTGCGCTTATGTAAGCAAGTTCTACACTGAAAAATGTTTATTTTATTAATATGCTTCAGGAGAGTGAGAGGGTCCATTTAGCAATGCTTTGCTTTTCCTAAACAATCATTTCAATAGGTACTCTTACAGGTTTTAAGAGTGTGGGTTTTGCTTGGAAGAGTGGTGCAAAATATATTGTCAACCATATTTTTGCTGGCAGAAACATCATCTGTGCTAGAGGATTTATTTGCATATTCTAGTCTGTCTAATCTTATTTTTGCACTCCATTCATGTATAAGAATTACTTGGAACTTAATTTGCTTTATTTCATTATATTGTTACTGCCACTATCTTACATGGAACTTCTTGACAGAAGGGTAGTTTTAGATTCAGGAATAAATGCATCCTAATCACATCAATTGGCCTCTTATACTCTAATTCATCGAGGTGGACACAGTACCAAACAGGGATGGAACTGAAAATTGGTCCAGGTATTCTTCTCTAAATGAGGATATGTGTTGATTCCATAATTAGAATAATTATTAGTCAGAAGAACTAAGTCAGAATAAATATTAGTCAGAAGAACTATAAACGTGAAGGAGGTAAAGCTAAAATCCAGAAAAATGTTCCTTTTTTCATCACTATATTCTAATCGGCTGAAGCATTACTGGAAGCAGAACTCTGGAACTTGTTTTAAAATGCTTTGTTGTTCATACAGTACCTGACATAGTCTGTTGTATGTAGTGTTTGTATTATCAGAACAGCAAAATGACTCCCGACTCCTTTGAGTTCACTGTGGATGCATCCCAAAGTGGGCAAAAAAGGGGTGGAAGTTGTAAGCCCAAGGATGTATGTCAGTATCTTTTCTGAATTCAGCAGTGGTTTTCTTTTCTTTTTTTTTTTTTTATTACAGAGATTTCCCTTCCAATAAAGGAGGAACCATCTCCCATTTCTAAAATGAGACCAGTAACAGCCAACATCACTACAATGCCAGTCAATACAGTGATATCCCGCCCACCACCACAAATCCAAATGGCCCCTCCTCCTGTGTCCTTAGAATCAACAACCAGCTTGTCTATAAGTCTGGAAAACCAACTTGAAGCCCTCTTGGATGGAACTTTAGCATCAGGTAATGAAATTCCTCAACTGACAAGCAGTAATGAGGACAGAGAGTCATTTTCTTTAATTGAAGACCTCCAGAATGATCTGCTTAATCACTCCAGCATTTTAGATCACTCTCATTCACCCATGGAAACTTCCGACGCACAATTTGCCACTAATAATTCTTGTCTGTCTCTTGACCTTCCTGATACAAATTTGGATAATATGGAATGGCTAGACATTACAATGACCAGCTCCTCATCTGGACTCACTCCTCTCAGTTCTACTGCCCCCAGCGTGTTTTCCACTGACCTTCTAGATACACAAGACCTACAGTTGCACTGGGATTAAGCTATAGCAAATAAGAACATGACCTGCAAGTCTCTTTACATCAGAGGTCCATTATTATACCATTCTGATTGCAGTTAAGATAAATTAAGACAGTAATGTTTGGAAGAACAAATGCTTGAAGCTAATTCCTTATTGATGTTCAAGTTTACAACAGTGAGTTACTTTATGTTCCTATCAGTAATGCAGATCAGGGCCCTCTGAAAGTTGTATTTCACAAGTCAAGAAAGGATGATCGTACTTACTGATTAGAAGTACCCCAAGGTAGATGTATCACAGATATTTAAGAATGAAGTTATGTCTCTGACCTTGTAATGCTTAAATGAGCAACACAACATGGCTCAACTTAGAGAGAAAAAGTGGGATTTCAACTGTCTGTATTGGTACAGTGAGCAAATGTTTGGGGGAGGGGGAGGTATCACTGCACTTCATTGTTCCTGTGGATAGCCTGAGCCAGGTTCAAAATTAATTGTGAGGGCAAAGGCAAGTAGAAGCACTGGCTGGTTCAGTGAAATTTCATATATCTAGTCTCTTAATTTGTTCAAGTTGTTTTTATATTTTGGTTTTGTGGTTTTTAAAACTCTTCCCCCATTCTTTAATCACGAGGGAAGAATTTAACTGCATCCAAAGGGACATTAAGTGTAACTACAAGAAATCCAAGGTAGCTATGCCAGGTAATATTGAGAACACTGAATTTTGTATAGCAATTCTCTGGATTTAATAGCTGGGTTTTAATGTGTATATCAGACAGTTATTTGTATACTCTTTTAACTTTGTATAGCTTATTTTTGTGAACAGAGGGGAACAGTGGTCTTCAAACAAGAAATTACTGTAAAGGAAATAATAAATATCCTAATTTACTTTGTGTTTGAGGATATTTGTTAGATCATTGAATCCAGTATCTCAGCATATTAGAACAGTTTGAGGAAGTAGAAAAGTTTAATTAATGCTGTTGTGCACTATGATCCTGCAAGCACCTATGCAAGAATAGTCCCAATGCCCTCAATAAAAGATGTTTGTAGGATCAGACCGAGTTGCAGGGGACAGTACTGACAGGACAACCATCATTTCTTAATGAATACTTTATCTATTGGACAGCTTTATCTACCACTACGTAACATCAGGGAAGTTAAATGGAGAAGCTGCTCAGTGAGAATCCTAAATAGCACACACTTATGGAAAATTATAAAAGGCTAATAAGCAGTATAGGATGTACTGTTTTGTGATAAGAAGGCATATTTCATACCTGAAACAGATAATAGCAAAAATTAAGCTCTTACCTCACAGCACATGAAAATATTATTATATTTTTAAAGCCCTTAGTTGTTTTTTCAGAGCCTATTATGAAAGCAGTTGGAAAAACAAAAAATGCAAATAGAAGTAAAATACATACTCTGTAATTCTATGGTTGTCTTCTCAGGTAATAGCTGTTAAATGTTGCCATAGATGACGTAGGCTGATAATCAAACATAAAATTGGAATTATTTCCTATTAGGGAATTCCTAAATTAAGATAAAAGGAAACAGTCTCCTGTTTCCTGAACAATGGAAACGTGATATGTTTTCTAGCCTGAAAACTGATCTCATTGCAGAATTCCTCCCTCACCACCAACCTTCAAAAATAACTTTTTGTAGGAACTAATGAAAAAATGCCCTGAAGCTTTTGCTTACTTCTTAGAGTAATGAAAGAGAGAGAAATAATGGAAACAGAAAGTAGCTGTTAACTATTTAGCAACCTGTATGACATAAAAAAACCCCACCAACAAACCCCACAACACAATCATGTTAATATCAAACTAAATACTTTTGTCAGAAAATGTTGTGGAATTAACTGCAAATTTATGTCACCAGATATACAATGCAGTCTGGTTTACTAATGTTACAGAATTCCATTGGCTTCAGATAAAATAGTGGATTATATAAGTGATTCAGGGTTTAAACTGTCATCATATGTTTGCATCATATCAATTATCAGCACTTTAAATGATTATATATCTTCAATAGTTTTACAGGCCAGGATTTACTTTAATCTGAAACTAAGTCCAGAAAAACAATCTGTGGAGATTTTCACAGCAAAAGATTAAGTTGAAAGACATATTTCCTTATTCCTTCTTGCTGTCCCTACAGTAATTGAGTACAATATTACACATAGACTGTATGCCTTAAATTTTGATGGTATAGGACTCTTCAATAACATTGAACAAAACCATTGAACTTTTTGCATTCCTTTTCACATCATATTATCTTGAGAGCTAATACTCTGAGATACTAAGTGCCCTCAGCTGTTACGAGAATAAGAATTAAGGACTCTTGGTCTAATAGGAACAACTTTGAATGAAATTTAGTGTTCTGCAGTACCGTCAATTTATTATGTGTGATACGCCAGACATCAAACCACATGCACGGTTAGTTACCCCTTTTTGACCCTGCCTCCTGATTAAATAAGAGGCAAGTAAATTAATTTTTAGCGGACAAATTAACCTAGAGCAACTGTACTGTCATTTTTGATGTGCATGTAAATAGAGCTTAAAACTGGCAAAGTCATCTTGCTACAAAACTATCCTTATTGGCAGTGTAGAATGTTAACTAATCCATAGGAATCTGTGTGCAGAAATAAACCCAAACAGTTGAGATGTGTTGTTATCAGTACAGTATAGCTTTCTACTCTCAAAGTCTATTTGAAAAAAAAAAAATTATGAAAAAATCTAAGGGATCATTTTAGTTTTTAAAGTACAAATATTCTAGTGTAGGGAATGTGTGATTACTTTTTTGTACATTTCAGAATTATGTGTATTAAACCTTATATATAATGGTTTGCTTTAGACTTTGTTCTGAAATGTGATATATTTGCCATGGTTATATATGCCTGTTATGGCAGAAATAGATTTTGCTTAGACTTTTGTGTGTGCATGTTTTACATGACAATTTTTGTAACACAAATACAATACATTTTAGAAATTTCATCATGACTGTGCAGTTTAACTGTACAGAACTGAATATATTTCTCATTAAGAGAACAGTTGCAAAGGAATGCACTGGCACTAAATTTGCCATTTAATGGCTGCAGTATACTAACAGAACACATCCTATCAAATGTGTTGTTAGTAAATCCTTCAAAGGAATTAGAATACCATTTTATCAGCGTGAAAATCAAAAGTTGGTGTTACACTTCTAGACACAGAGAGAGCTCAGACGTATGTTTGACAAGCCTACCGTTAATCAAAAGGAGACACGTCCTGCATTTAATACAAAAATGGTATTTGTTACGCACTTTTAGTGCCATTCAGCATTAGTTAAGGCAAGTAAGTTTACAGGCAAAATTTTGTTCAACAGTATAAATAGTTAGGAAATCGTTGTCATAAATTTGGCAGTTCTCTCTGATAATAAAATGAATTTGTAGCAGTTATTCTCTGTAGAAATTTAGAGTCTAATCCAGCAATATGGGCTTGCAGAATCAGACCTTTAAAAAGCTGAGGCCACAGCTTTTAGAAATAATCACTACTTAATACTGAATTTTTTTTTCCAAGGTATTTCTAAATTTACCAGCAGGAGTTATGTTCAAGGAAGCAGATGATCAAAATAGAAGTTTCAATATTAAACTTTTATGTTACATAATCTCAAACATTTTGATGCCTGAAAAGTGTGGGCACCATAATTGGGAACCAAGCACAAGCTGCTGAACTGCTTTCAAGGCAGAGAAAATGCAATCACAGAACACATTTAACTGGAAGGGCATTATGTAATCAAAACACAGTAAAGCTCACCGATGTAAACAACTATTATTTGGATAGCATCTTCAGTGTATTATAAACTTAAAACAAATTCTATTAAAACTGGAAAAAAAAAATTCTTCCACTTATCTCTAGTAAATGTTCTATTAAAACTCTTTATGTTGTGGTCTATTAAATTGCCTTTTGATGACTTCTAGACCATACTACAGATGGTTTTTTTTATGTGAGATATGTGGAATGGAGTTGCATGTAGTATATACATGGCCAATAAAGAGCATCCACTAAAAGCTGCAGTAATCTCAAGTATTCCTTTTATACCAGTTTGCTAGGAATAAATATAAAGTGCAAAAAAGAGACACCTACATCATTCTGTAGTGTCCAATACTGAATATAAAGACTTTTTAAGTTAAAAGTGCATAAATGTATTTGTAGAAGTCTAGCCAAAAAAGCCATTCTAGCTATGAGAGCAAATTCTCAATAAAAAGCAGGGAGTGGTTAATAACTATATAATCACACTATTTTTATAAAAAATACAGCTCAGATATTCAAAAGACAGCCTAAAATAAATTATAATAATATAAAAATTTAAATAGGAACCAAAGCATTGCCATTTATATTGCCAAAGGAGGCACTTTGTATTTTGAAACATAGAAAATTAAATCCCCAAAAGTATTATCCATACTTTTTAAAATTAAGGATGTAGATATTTTCAAAGCTGTTTTTGATGTTTAACAGTACAGATTTGTTTTTGTTGTTTGAGAAATTTGTATTAAGTAATAGCACAGGCTTTTTTCCAGATAGGATTTTTCTTCACAGTACTGCTTGCAGTAGAAATAACGCTAACCCTAGTAGGTGTTTCTTTTCTTTTTTTCATAGTCGTAATTATGTCTTAGCATCTCATTTTGTGAAAAGAAGAAGATAGACACCTGTCTCTAGGGCGCTCTTCATTTAAGCACTACTTTACTAAATGCAAATTATGGCAATCAGGGCGTCAGTTTATGTATTGCCTTTCTATAAGAAACCATGATGCCTTTGTATTTGCTGTTTGCACCCCTAAAATCAATTCCATATGTTTGAATGCCATATGTTTTGCACATTGTACTGTATATATGTAATGCATACTGTATTTTTATATGTGTACTACATTTATCAAATATTTTGTACATAGTGGCAATATTGTAGCTACTGAGGAAATGTTTGATATTTCAGCATTTTTGCTAAGTGTCTCAAATAAAAAAGGAAAACTGTGTTCATTTGTCCATGCTTACTACTAAAAAGTGAAAAATATCATTAATAATAATCAACAAAAATTCTGACTCTTATGAGTTAGAAACATTTAGCCTATGTTCTAAGTATCTTTCTCACAAAAAGGAGTAAGAATGAAATCAGCACTTAGGCAAAGTCCAAAAGAATGATGTTTTGTCTTCAAAATCAGAGCTAAGATCTGTAAGAATAGAGATTTCCTGAATTCTCAGTTTTGATTTGGACTAATAATTACTATTATTAAGTCCTTGTCTGGTTTTTTTTTTCTTTTCTCAAGAAAAGGTGGGGTAAGACTCCAGACTTTTTAGTACTTTTTGTCATTTAAAAAAATAAAAATTCTAGCATATGCACAAGTATAACTATCTTACATAACACACAAGTAAAATACATATGGTACTCTTTAATATATTTTAAATGAAGAGGCTTCATAAACATTAAAACAATTGTAAACAATGACCTTTTTATATTGCTCATTAAGCTGTACAATCCTTATTTTGCAATTCATCGTCATATTTTCATGACATGCAGCTGCTGGGGTTCACACTCCCACACCTCATCTACTAACTAGTTCTCTGAAAAGTAAAGTGACTGTTTTTTGGATCAGCCCGATCTTAAAACCTAACCTTTCAGGAATCCCTATCCTGCCATAGTACTTTCTAAAAGTATGAACAGTTTGGAAGGAAGTACTTTTCCTGGGCTACCCAGAGGGTAACCACATGTTAATGACACACACCTAAGAAACTCTGACAGTGTAGTAATAACTCCAGAGACATATTAAGTCATTTTGGACATTGTTCTTTTTCAAAAGAGCAAAACACCTTATTTAAAAAGTCTTCTGAAGCCTAGTACAGAATAGGACTCTACAGTTACGTAATGCATGCATTGACCAGGTATGACTGTGTAGGGGTACTAAAGAGATCACTGAACAAACACTTAAAAAACCCATCCCTATCAAAAGAAATTGAAGCAAGAATTGATCAAAACTCAAGATGCTGTAGTAAGACTTGGGAAAATACAGTGATTCTAGTACGTATTTTTGTCAACCATGGAGAGTCAAGTTGCTAGCAAAATTGTCTAAGGATAATCTTGGATTAGTCCATGCTTTTTGCTGGTGGAGAGAGGAACAAGCTGCAACACTGAAGCCATATGTAAAAGCAACAGCAAGGGAGACTGGGCGCTCTAATACTGTTCTGACTCACAGTGCAAGAGTGAAAAAGGACAAAGGAAAAACCTGGAGTTTCTTCCTCCCTCCAAGTGGTATTTTTTCAGGGAGGGGAAAAAGGGCAGCTCAAAATACAGAATAAATGAGGCACTCCAGAGAGGTGCACATTCCTGTTGTGAACCTGTCATGTTACTGCCCTGGAGCAGACTGTTAGAGTGGTTCCACTGAGCTGCTCAGATCAGGCTGCACAGAAAAATCTCTTAGAAAGCTGTGCCTGTGCCATTAGGCAAGCTTCTGAATATTCCCCAGATAGTTTAACCTCATTTGTGAGTCAAATGCAACATTTTGTTCACTTATGCAAATGAACCTTTAAGGCCTCTTAGAGTGAAGTCTAATGAAACTATTAAAATATCATTACAGATTACTGGGTGTATTTCACCTTGCGATACGGACTTCTGCTCCTAATTGAGTTACAATGTCACAGATACAGAAATAATTCCCAAGTAAATGTATGTGGACATTCTTATCAGCTACAAAATACTGCAATTCTGTTGTATGCTTTATAGTACTAGTCTTGAATTTAACAAGAAAGTAGATTGTGTTTATATCACATTTTTCTGAATAGAGGCTACCTGTAATTCTCTAATGTTAAATAAAAAATAATTTGTAAAAAAAACATACAAAGAAGTACAAAGAATAAGGCACTTCTGAGAGAAATGAAGGGATATTGCAGAACTATAATAAAGCAAAGAAAGGATTAGAAAATTATTTCTGATGTAGGCAAGATTATACCCACTTTCATTCATGACTTTCCTGAATTCTTCCAAGGTTTTCAAGACGTGCTGGATTGTGGGATTTTGTATTTGCATTTCTATTCTGCAGCAACTTGTGTTCTAGAACACCTTTGTGAACTTCTTCAGGAGAATGAGCTATGACCTGTTCAATATGCACAAGCTTCTTTTCATGCTGAAGCTGCTTCACTCCTATGATACTTCCTATGATACTTCCTCTTGTGGAGGCAGTCCCCATACTAGATCACTTGTCCTTTCCTTATTAAAGTCAGTTCTAGGCTGGTGACATCCGCACTTGGGCAAGTGTTAAAAAACCCATAAAGCAGTAGGTAGTACACATAAACCGGAACAAATTAAAACTTACTAATATGCCCTGTAAATTTAATAAAATACCTTTTCTTTATGAACTTTAACCATTCCAAAAGTTTGTAGGCTATATATGCCACAAACCCTCAGATATCACACAAACATCGCAAAGTAAGTTCAGTACTTTTTGACTATGTGTTTGTGCATTCCAGAACTTATAGTTAGAATATTTCAGAGATAAAGCACTTGTTTTGGTGCCAGCTGGCAATCTGGGGTTTTGATTGCTTTACAAAGATCAAGAAATATAAACACATAACCCTCCCCACCAAAGTGTGTTCATATTAGTATTATGATGTAAACGTAAAGACAAGAAGGACTGATGAAGTTTGAGATTATGCTGAATGAACTTCTTCCAGAAGCTAAACCCTGCTTTTTAATAAAATAATAAAGCCCAAATATATTAAACCATGCTCTACAAATAGTCATTAGCACATTTGTCTTTACTCTTTAAATGCTATATAGTCCTGCTTATTAGTTTGTTGTGTATTATACAAACAGCACTAGAGTGACATATTTCTTAGAGTATTTGTACTGTCTCAAGCTAGAGATGTTTCCTTGATAGCAAAAAAGTCACACACATTGTCCCCCACCCCATGCTATACTCTACAACCCCACAGAGACTTTTCTAAAAGAGAATCAAAGTAACAAATTAGAGGAGTGTCTGAGAGGCAGCAGCTAGAAGGGTTGTTTTTTTCCTTTAAGTGTTTATCTGTAAAATCATAGAGTAACTCTAAGAAGTATTTCCCTTCACATAAATTACCTGAAGATGAGTCTCCAGTCTTCTCTGCAGAAGAAGGACTGCAGGGCAACTGTACCATAACACTGCATCATTCTTGAATCCCTCCAAGACAACTCCTGTTAATTAAAAGTTAAAATAGTTAACAAACATTCTTACATAAAGCTAGGATATAGTCTAAGCTTAAGTAATTGATAACCAAGGAGCATTTCAGCTACCTCATAGCAAGTCTTTATAAACTCAGTTATACAGTTGCACAAATTCTGCATAAACATGATTGTTCCCCTGTATCTCCTCCAGAGAATTAGGGAGATTTGTAGAAAGGCCTAGTTTTGTACACTAAAACAGACATCAAAGACCTCTCCTAAATCAACACCTCCATCTCATAAGAGTAAGGCTTAGAGAAGGAAGAACCTGGTGATTTTCTTCTTCCAACAAAATTTCTGACATTATCTTTTCAGCATCAGAGTCTTCTAAAGACTTTCCTTTAGGAAATTCATGTTGTCTTTTCAAAAACAATTTGTCAGAAGAGAATACCGCATAAGGAGGATTCAGAATAAAGCATAAAGGCTTTCCCACAGAGCTCAAATAGGGGTAATGATCAACAGAAAAAAAAAACCAAAACACTTTCAAACAAAAGTGTCAAAAAAACCTACAGGCAATTACACATTTTAAAATCAAAATTACATTTTTAGTTATAAAAAACTATTGTTTTGATAAATCAGCTCACCATTAAATAGCACTTCATTTAGATAGACAGCAACATTTTTTCCAGATGCACTGAGGATGTTAGGGTCAGAGAGTAGGCAACTTTTTTTAAATCTGACTAAATATTTCCTCTTAACGTACTCAGAAGAGCTTTGTGATTTCAAATCGAACTTTCAGTCTCCCCATACAGCTAAGGAAGAACTTTAGCATTAGAAGCTGCTTTACCATTAAATACTATTTCTGATTCTGACCAAATATACTTATTAAAAATGTAGGTTTTGAAGAGATGTAACTCATATGAATTCCACATATAATTCAAATACTCCCCTCTGCTTCCTCCCATCACAAAATTACTCCTCAGCTCACAGAGATACAAAAGTATGAATAAAATAAGCACAGATGTGAGCTGCACAGGAACTGCGATGACAAGTTACAAGTGGCAAGTATTGGCACATAAAAGAGCATAATTTGTAATAAGCTAGTAGGCCACAAATGGAAGGACATCAGCCAAACATGATTTATGAAAATCTAACTCCATCCTGCTGCCAGCTTCCTAATACTAGGAGTAACTCCTCTTCAGTCAGCTAAGATAAGGGGCCCTCTGAGGTCACTTCTTATTGTAAAAATTACAGGAGTGAGAGCTGAGTGAGACAGCTTCCACTCCTACGCATCATCACGCTTTGAAATGCTGCAGTGATCACTATGATCGAGACAGAAGCAGAACACAACAGTAGTATTCTGGCTTCCCAACTTTCCATAGTCCAGATGAGGGTATGTCCTTTGAAGCTAGTGATGAACAAGACTAGAAGATAAACTCCAGCAAGTGTTCAGGTTGCCCACGCCATCAGTTATGCCCACAAGGACTTGAAAAACAAAACAAATCACCTTTGGGATAGCTATCCCAGGGTAGCAGCAAACACACTTAGCATGGGCTGACTATCAGGTAAGGTAATTTAAATCAGACACCTTTCACTGCAGGTGAAGCTAATTCAAATTGCTCCATTTGCTGAAACAGAAGCACAGAGTTATCACGGAGAAGTTGACAAATGGCAACTTTTAAAGAACTGAAATTTGTTCCTAGAGTCAAATCATCAGCCGTAAGTTTTCCTGATCCCAGTTCAAAGAACATCCCAAAAGAATACAGATACAGTAATCTTTTAAGACACCTGCATTGCAGCATCATCAGATTAGTAACTCTGATCTCAACCTTTACAAAGGTACCTCTGTTAACATGTTAACATGCTTCTTCCACCAAAAAAAAAACCCCAAACAAAGACATCATAGCCAGGATCAGTCCTCCCCCTGGTCAATAAACAATTCCTTTCATCCAGGATGATGGAATATAACTTGGGTGTCCAGCAAAAGTTTCATTGGGATTTTAAAGGGATCTCCACAGTGAGCAGTAAACGAAAAATAAAAGCTTTACTTTCAGGTCACACTTGTAAACATCTAGGAGAACAAATCTAGAAAAACATGTATTTCAGTATCTTCTCTGTATTTTACAACACTAATTTTCTTACAGAGAACAAGTATCAGGCACTTAGTACGTTTAATTTTATATTTACCATTTAATTATCCCAGCGTTTGGCATTTTTGCTTCTTTTCACAGAAGAGGAAAGTTTTACTCCCGCTTCCCCTCCCCGCCCCCCAATCTGTTCTTTCTGGCCTGAGGAAGATTGCAATTGCTGCCAATACATTTACTAACCTAAACGTACGAGTGCCATCTTTTGGTAAAGCGAAGGGCGGCTGCAGCAGAGCTCCGTGTCCCAGTCACCACAGAATCGCAGCCTCCCCCAGGGAACCCCTCTGCCGCCGCGCCCCGGCCCGTTCTCCCTCAGAGGCGGGGGGGCTCCGGGGACCGGGAGGGCTCCGGTACCGTCCCTCGCCGGTACCGACTCGGAAACAGGGACTCCTCCACAGGCGGACGGGGCACCTCCGAGGAGCCTTCCTCAGCCCGCGAATTCCGCCTCCTCAGCGGACACCTTCAGAGGGGGAGCCCGCGCGCGGCGCTGAGGAGAACGGCCGCACGCGCCTCAGCGCCCGCTAGGTGCAGGTGCAGGCGCGCGCGGCGGGGAAGGGGCCGCTGGCACGAGGCCGGCCGGCAGCGCCGGAGCGGCGCCAGCGATAGAAAGGCGTCGGGAGGGGCGGTTAACGCAGGCGCGGTGGCCAAGTGGTAAGGCGTCGGTCTCGTAAACCGAAGATCACGGGTTCGAACCCCGTCCGTGCCTTAACGGGTCCGCGCCGGCGGGAGCTTCCCCGATCCTTTTTAAGGGCAGGCGGGAGCGGCTGC